>BGNK01005623.1:7095-33716 GCA_003297005.1 Symbiodinium sp. clade A Y106
ATGGAGCACGGCCCGGTTTTGGAGGTCCGTGTGAGCGCTAGCTTTCCAGGGTCCTTTCTCTGCCCGGTGCAGGAAGCTGTAGGCGCTCGCCTCATACAGGCCTTTGAGCAAGGCAGGGTGATGGTACACATCCCAGCCTTCTGCCCTGACCAGTTCACGCATCCTAAGGCCTACACGGGCTGCCTCCGTCTGTTCTTACCAGTGGCCACATCTGCCTTGGGGTTATCCTTCCAGGATGCNTCACGCATCCTAAGGCCTACACGGGCTGCCTCCGTCTGTTCTTACCAGTGGCCACATCTGCCTTGGGGTTATCCTTCCAGGATGCGGTTGCCATTCAACCTTCTGGCTTGTTGCCCAACACCCTGGAACGCCTTCAAGCCCGGACCGCGACGGGCAATGGCTTTGATCTCCGCAAAATCTGTTCGCTTATGCTGACTGGACCACGTGATCTTGGCTTCTATTATCCAATGCGTTTCATAAGCTGGGAACGTACGAACTGCGCGTCATGCAGCCCTGNTGGCTTTGATCTCCGCAAAATCTGTTCGCTTATGCTGACTGGACCACGTGATCTTGGCTTCTATTATCCAATGCGTTTCATAAGCTGGGAACGTACGAACTGCGCGTCATGCAGCCCTGTTTGCTGCCAATCTTCGGGCTATTGACAACCTTAGCCCTCGCACGGCGAGTCGACTATTGCACCGCCTCCGCGAGAGCTCTACTCCACAAGCCTGGGAGCAACAGCATCGGGAGTTCCTTGCGAACGGAGGTTTAGCGCCAGGCCTCGAGGGCGACCTTTGACGCTTTGCGAAGCTCTGCCTCCTTAACGATGAACACATGGAAGATCCGGATGGCGCTTACCGCATGGCCTTGGACAGCTGGACGCCGCCCGACTGGCGAGCTGGCACTTCCTCTTCCTGGCTTGGTGGCATTAGTGAGCGTCGATAGTTGCGGCAGCCTTATCTCTAAGGCGGGCCGGTGCGAGCGGTGCTTTGGAAGCCTCCCCTTCACCTTGACAAAGTCCGCATGCTGCAGCAGGTAATTAAGTGACTCACTTCTCTGTTTCACCGCTGTTTTCTTGTGTTTGTTGGTTTCGATTGGTTTAGTTGGGAGCGAGAGCTGCATCCGCAGCCGACGAGGCCTGTACCTGCCAAAAATAGGCAGGTACGGGCTCGTCGGCTGCGGCTGCAGCTCTCGATCCCAACTAAACTAATCGAAACCAACAAACACAAGAAAACAGCGGTGAAACAGAGAAGCGAGTTACTTGATTACCTGCTGCATGCGGACTTTGTCAGCAGCGGCTGTTTCAGCAACTCGGCGTAAGTTCCTCTCAGCGACTCAGCAGAAGTGACAGTGGGTCAGCACCCAAAGACAAGATGTGCAGGGAAAGTGGCAAACGAAGAGCTCTTGGCCGATCACACGGACGAAGGCGGTCGATCAAGGGTTTTGAGAAAATGAGCAAATTAAGT
Source organism: Symbiodinium sp. clade A Y106 (assembly GCA_003297005.1). Classification (NCBI taxonomy): domain Eukaryota; class Dinophyceae; order Suessiales; family Symbiodiniaceae; genus Symbiodinium; species Symbiodinium sp. clade A. The sequence continues at coordinate 8,562 of BGNK01005623.1, forward strand.
GATGAACTTAAAATTTCATCAAGAAAACAACTGTTCTCTTTCGCACCACAAAGGAGCATATTTCTGCGTGTGCTACAGGGACACCCCGTACTTTTTTTTGGCAGGTACGGGCCTCGTCGGCTCGGTTGCAACTAAACTAATCGAAACCAACAAACAAGAAAGCAGCGGTGAAACAGGAAAGCGATTCACTTAATTTTTGCTGCAGCATGCAGACTTTGTGACAGTGGGTCGGCACCCAAAGTCACCCAAGAAGGCTCCGGCCACAGAAATGCAGTTGTTTTGAAGACGGAGTTTTTTATTGGAACATGGATGCTGCATCCGTGGCTTGGAGTGGAATATGTGTGGATTGGCTCAATTGAAGCCATGCAAGAAGCAGGTGATTCGACTGCTTCGTGATGCTGTCGCCACATTGGACGTCTTTGTTTTCGCCAGTGGTCTTTTGAGGATTCCAATTTTCTGTTTTACTTGCCAAGAGTTCGGCCCTGAAATCCTTTTTCTGCCGTTGACGTGCTTTTTCAGTGTTTAGTAGCTGTAAATAGCATCCCCATTGTTGTTCACCTCCATCGGCTGGACACGGGGTGGCTCCCACCTGGCCATGGTTGGATTCCATGCTGAACGGAGGATAAGAAGCATTCAGAGAAGTGTTGCAGTCCACGTTAGTCGCCTGCCTTGTTTTTTGTTACGCATATCTATTGATTCGCTCCGGGAAGTCGTATTTGCTTAAGCCAAAGAGACCAAAAATTCCAGCGAGGCACGCAACGTGTTTTCATCCGTTCAGCAGAGATCGTAATACAACTAATTTCAGTCAGTTTGCTAGGTGTGGTCTTCTACAGACAGCCCTGCATCTCAAACCTTGAATCACAGTTTCCGAGCATTGTTTCTCCCGAGTTGAATCAAGTTTTAGTTTGTTTGCGATGGGGCAGCACATCGCTTGCAGTGATTTCTGCTCCAGGCAGGATCAGTCCGACCCACTTCAATTGTCAACCGCCACATGTTTGGTTTCGGACGATTTCAGAGGTGGGCCAAGAAGTGCCGACATTGCACGCTATTCTCCGAACTTGATACCGTTGCAGCAGCACCTCCAACAATCAAGTGTTTGTGATAAAGATTGACTGCGGAAACCGCTCGGAATGAGCATAAAGTTCTCCGGACCTGATTGGCTTCGAATAGGACCAGTTTCGGTCTAGGTGCTGTGTACCGAGTTGTTCTGGGTGACCAGACTCATACTGTTCAAGTGTGTGCTATTGAACGGTTATAGCGTGTGGCCGGTGTCCAACAGTTGGCACTGGCGCCCGCGGGCTTAAAAGCAGCGTCGGACATCGGAAGCATATTGAAGAAATCCAGGGAGCCATTACTCGTCGTGTTTCGGAGTTGCACACGGTCTGCGCACAGGATCGATGGAATTGTCCAAATCCGTTGAGAGCCAGGCTGGAACTGCTTCATTTACGAGTTGCAGAGTGTCATGTTGCCAAATGTTTGAGTGTAATGATGCTCGATGTGTAGAGCTGACGGCTGACGATGCGTCCAGGTACTGTAGTTCATCGTGCGTGTCTGTAGCTAGGGAACAAACACTCTTTGGCCATCCCAGGCCGCTGGCTTTAGTTTACATTCAGAACATCTCCATGAGCCTGGCACATTTTAATTTTTCCAGGCACGCCGTATCGTGGAATTCCACCAGGCGCACATCTCCGCACCTTGGACAGTTGAACGCTTCGGCAAAAGCCGTGGCAAACGTAATGACTGTCATGTTTGATCTTGTCCAAATGTTTTGTTGTGGTTCTTCCACAGCAACGAGCATCGACAAAATGATTCCTGTGATGTGGATTCGCCCGACTCGGCACCTTCAACAAGTCAAACTTGACAGCTTCCCGTGCGTTGGCAGCGTGGCATGTGACAGGTAATATCGAGAACTGAATTGAGGTGATGCTCAATGTGGCATTTGAGGCAACACGTAATAAGGCTAATAAGGAACACACGCACTCAACCGAAGTGCGACGAGATTCGAATGAAGCAAGCTGTCGGTAGGTTCCCTTGGCAAATCAGTATTGTCGTGGAATCGTGGTGTCACGCACCCGGCCTGAACTGAGGATCATTTGCTAAAAAGCTGCGCAGGCGCAGGCCGCTGTGCTACTGATACTGTAGCTGCCACAGCTCCGGTCAAGTGTTGGTGTGCTACATGTGTCCGTCTGTGCGAGAGCACAGCAATGTCGCCGGTACACCCAAGTGAGAGAGATTTGTTAGCTCAGCGTGACATCGAGTGCGAAATGGCCACCGACTTCCTCAGTCCAGCGCGGCAGGCAATGAGAAGCCGTTTAGACATACCTTGTCCAACGGTGCCTTGGCTTCGAGAAATTCAATCAATGTGTGTTTCTGTCACGAATGCCATCACGTTTGCTAGCACTCTGAATCACGAGCGATCAATCGCATGCCGAGTTGGGACGGCATGGCCTCCACGTGGGGCATCAGACAGGATATAATAGGGTCACAGCAATTTACCCTTCACTCAAGCATATAGGTTCTGGAAGACCCTCAAGAACCATTCCCCGCTGGTTGGTCCAGGGCTCGCACCCGTAGCCGCCTAAACCCTTAAAGCCCTGAAGATCTTAATTCGAAACCCTGGGACTGGGGCCCAGAACTTCGCTCTGCTGAGGCCTTGACCGCCCCCGGCGGAGCCGCGCCGGCTCCGAGCGGCGAGGGGCCGGGGCCCCGGCTAATCCCGCCTCTTACAACAGCCGTGTAGTACTTACGAAAAGTGGCTTGGGCTAAGCCTTTGGTTGCTGTGGCAGCAGCTTTAGTTATACTGAAAGAGACCTGGCTCCAGTGAAGATGATGTGCAGCAGCTGTTTTCAGCTCGCGATCGGCCGATGTCAGGCAAGTTTCTCGCAACCGTTCGTCCTTAGACATGTCGTGAACCCAATCTCTGTTTGCAGGGTTTTCGCAGGATTACCTGCTCGGTGACGGTCGCGGAGATTCCGGTCCGCTGGACCTGCGCGGCCGGCCGGTGCCGCCCCCCGTGAGGCTTACTTCCTTCTTTCAACTCTTCGTCTTGGTGTCTTAATGGATGCTCTGTTTTAGTTGACCTTGCCATGCCCGTGCGCAGACTGCCGTACTCAACACAAGTATCGTGTCTCCACGACATGGAGCCTGTGCGATTGCACGGCATGCCCAAGTGCATGTGCACGGCCGTCGTCGCTGTCCCCACGCAGCTATGAGTCTTGAGCGGACACTGTGCACTGTGAAGACACTTGATCGGGACGCGAAATCTTAAGCCCAATCAGTCCATCATTGTTTACGTTGCCTGTGATTAAGCATAGGCATAGTCGATGTATGGGAACCCTGGATATGAACATTCATACCGTACCGGGATGGCAGAGCTGCTGGGACAGAGAAAAAAGCCCTGGACTGGGAAACGCAGCCTCTTCTCTACTGCATGTATATCAGTTTTGATTATCGCGTCCGGTCTGCGAGCATCTTGTCATGCATGTGTCTCCTCCGCCTTCAGGCTGAGCCCTCAAGCTGAGGCCTTAAACGCAAAACCCCAAACCCCAAACATCCTAAAATACAAAGCCTTCTGAAACCTCGGCTTCGGCGAAGCCACGCCCGCACACAAGCAGGCTACGTCGACCTCTGCGTGCCCCAGGCGAGGATTGGGCCCTGGGCTCTTCGAAGTCACGAGTCGTTTGAAGGTGCTCAACAGTATCCAGGTTCTTTATATGGCTGATCGTGTATAGCTGCTGCTGTCTTGAGGATAATTACTAGTATCATCGTTGCGGAATCATGACTCGTTCACTTCTTCGAAGTGCCCATTAGCAGTCTTGCATGCTTGTTGCTGTCCTAGCAGCTCCTGACAGGGGTCCTAGCAGGGTTTACTAATGCATTGTCTGGTGTTGAGGCACTTTCTGTTGATGTGCAACAAGCCGTCTAGTGTCATCGTTTTCGATATGACCAACAATGGTGCTTCTTTGGTTGTCCTGTATTGCCTGATCTTCTACATCCCTCTAGTTGCTGTGGCCACTGTTGTTTTGAACATGCAAGAGAGCGGTTTTGCTAGTCTGCTAGTCCTTCTCAATTTGTTTGTGCAGTTGCATCCCCCGGGGTACCACATGTTCTCATGTGCATGTGTAGGCATTGCTTGTGCTGACCGCACCGAGGCCCTCAAGCATTGTGCGAAAAGAGGATCATGGTAGCGGAGCCTGCGGGCTCCTTACCTCCTCTGTAGACATAGGCACCTCACGAGCCTCGAGGCCAGCCTTGTATCACCCCATAGCCGCGCGCTGGGTCCGGCCTACTCGTAATCTTCTTTTGGGCTGTCATTTGTGGCAGCAGTTTTTCCTACACACCGGAGCTCCAAGGAGCAGGTTGGTTTGGTGGTGTTTGGTTGGGTGAGTGGAGCAGTTTGAGTGCAGAAGCGCGCAGCAAATCTTCCTGGGCTGGTTTCTATATCAGTGCTTGTGTGGGCAAATTTTCCAGTGGGCCTGGCTGGTGGTGTCTGGCTGGGCAGCAGAGGAGGCAGAGAGAAGCTTTCGGCAACGATCCAGGGACAATGGCACAGGATGGAGGTCAAGCGGGCCAATGGAGCAAGTCGACCAAGTTGTGAGAAGGCGCCTGGAGCAGGCGCTGAATGGTGTGTTCAGGCGTCTTCTTCAGACGTCAGAGAGGGTAGCAGTGGCTGCCGAGAGCCAAGCAAATATCCAGAGGAATGAAAATCTCTTGAGGGGGATCAAGTGCGAGGTTTGGCGGCCCACGAGCGGCGACGAAGAGCTGCGCACCTGGCGCGAGGGGTGGCTGCAGTTTTCTACATGGCTTTTGACCAACGACCCCTCCTACGAGAAGGACCTTGAAGAGCGCGACGTGGACATAGCAGTGGACTCTGACCTGATGGATGCCACCATGCTTGCTAGGAGCCACCGCTTGTATGCAGTGCTGCGCAGTCTGGTGAAGAACAGGCCTTTCTTGATCGTCAGGGCTTATGAGAAGAAAAAAGAAGGGTTCGAGGCCCTTCGGGCTTTGAAGCAGGAAACGGAGCCGCGTGAGAAGACGCGGACGCTGGCTTTGATGAGGAAGCTGGCAGCGTGGGAGTTCAGCCCGCATCAAGGTCTGTGTGAGCAGCTCATAAAGTACCGCTGAAGAGCCAGGTCCAGCTGAGGATCACTCCGAAAACTGAATCCCTTAATACCCCGTGGTCAGCGGCCTTGGCCGGAGCAAGCAAGACGAAGCACAGCAAGGACGAGCCGCAGCCAATGGAGGTTGACCGCATCAAGGGCAAGGGCAAGGACGGCAAGGACAAGGGCACAGGAAAGGACAAAGGCAAAGGGAAGAAGGGCGGCAAGCAAGACAGCCAGAAAGGCGGTGGAAAGTGGCGCAGCTATGGCATGGGCTATGGCAAGGGCAAGGCAAAGGACGGCAAAGGCAAGGGCAAGACGCAGGACAGCAAGGGCAAGAACTTTCCGGGAGTTTGTCATCATTGCTGCAGCCGGGACATGGGAAGAATCTGTGCCCTTGGAAGGGTGGAGGAAAGAGCACGGTGAGACAAGTGGAGGAGCAGAGCAGCCAGCAAGTGCAAGTCCCGAGCTCGTCTCAGTCAACTGTGTCTACGAGTGCCTCTGCCTACCGCACCCCTAGCACTGTGAACCAAATTTCCGCTGGGCATGCGATTGCTTTGTTTACCCCTCCGGGTTGCCACCAGGCCCAAGTCTTTGACCTCACAGAGGCCTACTCTGAGCTGGAGAACTTCGCGCTGGAGGAGCCCTTTGTGTTAATGATTGGGCCGCCCTTGACACCTTCAGTGGGATCCCCGTCTTCGCGATGGACGCTACGGATGACGACGGGGACTGGACGCTGTGCAGCGACTTCGGTGACTTAGCGTGGGCTGGGGAAAGCGATGAGGAGCTAGCCCTGGAAGTGGTCGTTGACAGCGGCGCCGACGTCTCCGTGGCACCCGTGAGATTTGCCAGATGTGGTGCAAGTGCCGCCGGGCCCAAGCTTCTCATGCAAGATGCTCAAGGCCGCCGCATCCATGAAGTTGGGGCAAGAACGTTGTCGTTGGAGGTTGTGGCCCTCAATTGTGAGAAGGTTGTGTTGAAGGAGCGGTTCAGTATTGCCAGATGTCAATTCCATCATCCTTTCCTTAGGCCGACTGCTAAGATCTGGGTGGTGTCGTGGACGTGAGAACAACCACCATGTGATCAAAAGAGATGGGCTCTCAGTGCCCATAAATTTCCGTCGCAACACCCTCGTCATGACAGCAGCCATCTCGGCCATTGCACTTCTCGGCCATTGCACTTCTCGACGGCGGTCCCCTTCCTCCGGAGGTGGAGCCATTGACCAACACCCAAGGATGGCACATCCTGCCGTCGGGTTTGCCGGTGCTTGTGGCAAACAATGTGAGCGAGATCCCTTTGGAAAAGTATGTTGCTTGTTGCATCCGCAAGGAGGTTGCCAAAGGACCTTGCCAGCCGGGTGATGTGTGGGTTCAAGCGTTCGCCATGACAACAGAGGAGTTCGAGACCACACCCAGGGTCCTAAAGGAGGTCGATGAGGAGTTTGGTGAACGCCATGATGCCGAGCTCCCGAACAACCTCCTCTCCTCTCCAGGCGAGTTCTTCAAAGAGCCCCCAGAGGAGAACTTCTATGTGCCAGAGGCCAACCCAGGCGATGATGGTGGCGGCGTCGACATTGATGATGTGATGGGTGAGCACGGTGTGCGTGGGGATGAGCCTGCTGATGAGGAGCCTGTGCAGCTTGATGAGGTCGAGCTTTCTGTCGCCACACCTTTGAAGGAATTGCGGCAAGTGTGCGAGCGGATGGGCATCAGCAAGAGTGGGTCAAAGGCCAAAGTTCTTCGCAGGCTCAAGGACCACAAGGAGGTGATGGAGCGGCAGCTGGCAACGGAGGTGGCAAAGAAGCTCTACAAGGAGCAAGACCGCGATCCCTCGACAATGCCTACTCCAACGCTGCCGAGTGCTAAGCAACAGGAGCTGCATGCCATCACCCACCAGCCTTTTGCTCCATGGTGCGCTGCTTGCATGATGGGGCGAAGCCGACAGTCACCTCATGAACACCAATCGCCTGATCGAGCAGCCCCGGATAGTGCGCCTGGCCCAGTGAAGTGCGTTATGCAAATTGACTTTTGCTATAACGCGTTCACCAAGAGCAAAGGCGAGGCACCTCCAGACACGGAGGAAGGCGGAGACCAAGGGGACGATATCTCCTTGGACACGCAAGACCAGCGCGGGCTCAACCTGGTGTGCTCGGAATTTACTACAGGGTGGCTCCTGTCACTCCCCTTGGCGGCCAAAGGCACTTCGTCGCTGAAGCGGGTGACAGAAGCGTTGTCACGGCTCAGCATGCAGATCGCTGAGGTGGTCATCCAGGGAGACCCCGAGCCGCACAGCGTGGGTGCCACGCCTCCAATGGAGCAGCTGAGAAAGCTGTCTCCACCATCAGAGCCCATGCAAGGACGCTGAAGGCCGACCTGGAGAACCGACTCAAGATGGAGATCCAAGGACACCTTCCAATCTTCGCTTGGATGTTGAGACGCAGCAGCTTCATCCACAACCGCTTCTTTGTCACCTCGAAGGGCCTGGCTCCGTACGAGGTGATCCATGGCAGACGCTATTCTGGCAAGCTTCTTGTGTTTGGGGAGCAATGCATCTTCTACACAGGCTCTCGGTTCAAGGGAGACCTCCAGCGGCGAAAGGGAATATGGGCCGCTGTCAATGAGAGAAACAATGCACGCGTGATATTGACGAACACCGGGGCGCATGAATCCCGATCTGTACGACGATTGCCAGCAGAGAGCCAGTGGAGCGCAGAAGCAGTGACAGCAGCGAAGGGTTTTCCATGGGCATACGGCGAAACAAAGCGGCGGCGGCCAATTTACTCGGCTGTTCGCGTGCCACTATTGCCCGACAGTGCCTCTCTCGAGGAGATTGCAAAGGCCGCTGGCAGAGCAGGTGTTGAGTTCATTGCTGCAGCCACACCCGTGAACATCCCAGGCGTGCGAGGAGGAGGAGCAGCAGGGCCGAGAGATGGACCAGGGCAAGACGAAGCCGGCAGCGACTCAAGCTCTTCCTCTTCTACATCCTCGAGTCCAAGCGGAAACCACGGAGGAGCACCGAGTGGAGTTGCACCAGCAGTCCCGTTACCGAGTGGAGTTGCACCAGCAGTCCCGTTACCAAGTGGAGTTGCAGCACGGGGGGAGGATGATGCAAGATGGGACTTCAATGGCGAGAAACCACCTGACCTGAGTCCTGATGAGCTCCGCCAGATTGACCATGAGAGTGACAAGAAGGAGCTCGAGCGGCTGGTTGCCATGGGTGTGCTCCGAGCCCCGAAGGATGATGAGGACGTGACGCAGTACCCTCAGCTGAACGAAGATAGTCAGAGATTGGAGAAAGCGGCCAATGTGGCTCCGAAGGAGCCGTCTCGTGGCCCGAGAATTTCGCACGCGGGCTCCATGGACACAGGAGTTGTTCGCTCCAGCATCAACGCTCGGTGTCATCCACGAGGTGATCTCCGTAGCGCTCGCCGAAGGCCTGGAACTTGTTACGCTCGATGTGCGTGATGCCTACTTGAACGTTCCACAGAAGACTCCTGTAGTGATCATGGTGGATGCATCCCTGTTCGGCGGCGGCGCGGCTTCTACCAGGCCAGCGAATCGCAGCAGCCGAGTGGTTTGAGTGCTTCAAGGGCATGCTTGTCGGAGGGGACTTGGAGAACTTTTGCAAGGAACCCTCTCTTTTCCGAGCAAAGGGACCAGACGGCGACACCGCCATGATTCTCCATGCAGACGATGGGCTTCTAGCCTCAACGAAGGCTGCCCGGGAGAAGCTCATTGGAGCTCTGAGCACCAAAGTGGAAGAAGGTGAGCGATCCCCTCCTTGCCGTGGGGGATGAGATAGAGTTCCTGAAAAGGCGTTACATCATGACGGAGGAAGGTGTGATCATGATGTCTGGTCGCCGGCACCTTGAAGGACTTTTAGCAGCACTTGGAAAGGTGAAGGGCGTCTCTGCATCCTTCCTGGAGCCAGACAACTCGGAGGAGCTCACCGCAGCCCAAAAGAAGGTGTACCAGGAGTCTGTGGGGCGGCTGCTTTACCTGGCGCACACCGGAGCCGACCTCCAGTTCAGTGTCTCAGTCCTTGCAACCTTCAAAATACACCTGAGATTGGGTTTCTGATCAAGCCCCTGATGGCAAATGCCAACATCGACTATGAAGGCTCTGGGCCCTTGGTTGAGGGCTGTGTTGTGAAGCTTGAAGTCCTAACCGACAGTGATTGGGGCGGTTGCAAGCGCACGAGAAGGAGCCGGTCCTCAGCCCACTTCTACCTGGGAGGCTCTCTCATAGGGAGCCATGTGCGGGCTCAGAAAAGCATCGCTTTGAGCTCGGGGGAAGCTGAGTTCATTGCTATGATTGGCGGGGCAAGCGAGCTTGTGTTCCTGAAAGATTGCCTCGCCTACATCTTGAAGAGCAAGGTGATCGTCGAGGCTTCCGCCCTGATGTGAGCACCCAGACTGAGCGGCCGTGCACCCGAGATGAGCAGAAGTGGGCAGATGAGTACGTTGAGCGTGCAAATCATTTGCAAAGCCTGTTGAATGAAGAGCGTAGGGAAAAGAGCTTGTGTGAAGCAGGCTTGAGAGAAGCGCGGACTGAGCTTAGAGAGCTCACAGAGCTCAGGAATCGTGGGCCAATCGTGACCAACCGGCTCGTCGCTGCCAGTAGGGGCCAACTGTTCCACAGACCAGGTTGCCATAGCCTCCGATCAGGCAATAGCACAAAGACATATGGACCGTGTCAGTACTGTTTCCAGAACCACCAGATCGAGGCTGCAACTGGCTAGTGCGAGAACTTTTGGTGTGGATAAGTCCTCGAGGCGGGGTTTTTGTGCAGTTGCATCCCCAGGGGTAAGCATTGTGCGAAAAGAGGATCACAATTGATGGTGCTGCTGCTGATGATCATGATGATGATGATTATGATGATGATGTCTGTCATCATCATCATTGCTGTTGTACTGTTGTGGTTGTGGTTGGTTGTTGTTGTTTGGTTCCCTCAAGCGAGCTTGATGATTGAACGCTAGAAGATCTCGGCCCCTGAAATTGTGCGATGGAGCTTGGCGAGATGGCGAGATGCTTCCAGGGTTCGTGCATCGTTCTCTCATCGCACTCCTAGTAGCAAGTAGCACTCCTTTGGTAAACAAGCTTAGGCACTGCTTTACATATTGTTAAAGCTGAATGCATGTAGCATCTTCCCAGAATTCACTTGCAGGTGTGCCTCTGGACATTCTGCCACCTCAGCTCCTTCCAACGTGCCCCAAGTCGTTTCAACTTGCGGTATCTAGGCCCTAAAGGCCCTGAACCTCAGACTCTACAGCACACAGGAAGAAGACCCGTTAGAACTCCGCTCCAGCCGCAGGGGGCCGAAGCTGTCCACCGCCCGTCTTAGGCGACTTGCGGGTTTGCCGAATGCTGTGTTTCAGGCTTTCGAAAACGCGTTAACACTTTTGGGTGTTGGTCTTGCGGATGTCTGCTGTTTCTTGCTCTCAGCCCGATCGCTGGGGACCTGTGCTTGAAACTCGTCTATGTCTTGGCGATGTTGTTCTCGTTGGTGTTGGGAGTATGCTTCTGTATCTTTGTTTGTGCTATGGTTCTTGGTCGCCGCGGTAAAGCTGCACTGCTAGCTTTTCCTGATATCAAGATATGATTGTTTGTCCAGCTGGTGTTGTCTTCCTCTCATGCTTGGTCTTGTTGTCCTTGTTGCTGTTGCTGTTCTTGTTTTTGTTGTTCCTGTTGTTGTTGTTGCTGCTTCTTCTGCTGCTCGTTTTGTTCTGCCTGCAGAAGGTGCTGTTGTCGTTGCTGCGCTTTTTTGTTGATGTTGAGTGGGTTGCCCTTGCTGCAAGTGCCATGTTTCTTGCTTTGGGTCCATATTTCCGCAAGGCGCCGGTAATTCGACTCCGCGGGCCTCGCCGCGGCAGCTCCCGCCACTGGTGTACGAAGGCCTCACTAGGTCGTCTTAGCATGGCAGATAGACGTAAGTCGTAGGAATCAGTGTGAGGTGTCGCGTGTGGTCATGTCAGAGCCGGAAAGAGGTAGTGATGCTATCGGGATGCATTGGTTCCGTGACGACATTATGCTGATAAAGCTTGTTTTGCATGCTGGGTGATGTATATTGATGCTGTCGCGGCAGAGCAGTGGTCTGATGATGTTTGACGGGGTCTAGCGTTCTGCATGGAGGCATGCCGCAGTCCATGCAGCATAAATGTAGTGTTACAACATACTCACGCAATGGTGCCGTGATGTGCACCACAGTGCTAGGAGTTCATATTCATGCCGGCTTGATGTTTGTTTATATCTCGAAAACTGGAGGGTGGTAGAGTTTCGATAGGGACCGGAAGGCCGTGGGAGTTTCATCTCCAGGGGTGTAGCGCCCAGGAGCGACGTGGGGTATGCTGCCGTCGCGATCTAGATACTTGTTTAGTGAACTGGCGACTTAGCCGTTTCTGCGGTACTGCCGTACGGAGACCCGCGGTGTCGATGTTGTTGGTGTTGATGATGATGATAATGATGATGATGCCGATGGTGGTCATGGTCATCGTCACCATCTGTCTCGGTGCCTTCAGAGTTCGCCGGCACTTCGGCAGCACTCAGGCATTGACAGCTCCCTGGCCGGCAAACGGCTGCCTCCCACATGGTTCGCGGACCCCTGGGCCCTGCAGGCGTGTCAAACTTGCGAGACGCCTTGCAGTCCTGCACGTGGATGTGAGGTTTTTGACTTCGCAGAATTCCTGAGCAGCCAGCCAAGTTGTGTGCTCTGTGCCGGTGCAGGCAGAAGAACCTGACAGGCACCTGCCACCTGCATCGTTCCTTTTTGCTTCGCCCATTGCTTTTTCCTGGGAAGAGGCGGAGTGAAGTTTCGTAATGGCGGATGTTCTGGGGGATGCTTGTGGCAGATCATAGCGCTAGCGGGTGCTCGAGTGCTTCAGCGTTCCGGCGAGGCAACCCTCGACGCAGGCAGACACCGGCGACAAGGAGTCGAATCCTGCGCTGGGAGGGTGGGATGGAGCAGGGGCGATAGAGTCTAGCGAAGCTCGTGAGAAATTGCTTCGCTTTGCAAGGGCATCTTGGGACAGAAATCATCAGCTCCTCTGCCTTACAGGAGGTGCGGCCCAATGAAGACGAGGCCGGCCTGTCCAAACCGTGATCTAGGTCTTCCATGTGATAGATGGGTAGTTCACTGTGAGTTGGAGTTTCGCTCGGTGAAACCTCACAGCACAGAAGAGAGTGACTTCATGACTCCCAGAAGCGACAGAGCGATCCTGAGATGCAGAGCCGCTTAACGCTTCTTTCCGATGCCCCTTCGTTGTGCGATGCAGTGCCCTGCATTGTAACCTCTTGGAAGTCTGGTCGAGTCGGTTTGTACTGTTGGCCTGCACTGCGTTAGACACTTCTGTTGTTGAGGAAACCTGTCTGTTGCTGTTGCTAGGGAGCACGGACAAAAAGCTTCACCCCGCGGTACTGCGTCGTTCCAAGTCCTTCAGCAATGCGGGTGGGAGCTGCCGCTCTGTTTCGGAAGATGGTGCAAAGTCCAAAAAAACCTTGTGGTGTTGTGGGTTCTTGTTTGACAGATGTCCTCGTGTGGTGCTGGACGTGCTCCCAGGGTGCTTTCTTTTCTTGATGATGTATTGCTGTTTCCGGGATGTTTACGCTTGCCGTAGCGCTTTCAGCCATAGCTCTGTCGTAAGTGGTACTGAAGCTGAGCCGCTCTGGCATTGCCAAGGCCTTCAGAGAAGAGGCTTCGGCACCTTCCGAGCAGAAGGAAAACGAGGCGTCTCAGCAATCCAAAGATGAATGCCTCGCTTACGAAGGCCTAAGGTAAGTCGGCTCCCATTGAACCATAGCTCGGTCAACAAAGGCTGGCAGTTTTGCCAGAGTTCACCTTTCTGCTGGTTTTTCCTCCAGCCATTCTCCAGCTGGACGGGGTGCTCGGGACGAAGGTGTCCACTCATGTTGCTAGGATAGTGCTGATAACTACCATTCTGGTGCTGTTGGTGATGATGATGAGGATAACCTTGATGATCTTGTGAATGATGATGATGATGAGCGGGTGATCCCAGTGATGGTGAGGAGTGATACCTTACAGTAGTGGTCATGGTGATGATGAGCATTATGGTGATGGTGATGACGATGATGGTGATGACGATGATGACGTGTATCGTTGGGTGATGTTGACGACGATGATGATTGTATTGTTGATAGTAGAAAAGCAAGATGACGGCGACAATGAAGAGGAAGGACTATGTGCCGGAATGATCGCAGTATCAGAAGTATCAAAGGTCGAGAATCTTAACAACAGAAACATCCACGCAGTCTGAGTAAGCTCGTTCCGCTGCTTGTTAGGCAGGACGGGATGTTCTACTAACACAATAGCAGCTGAATGCTACAGAGAGCCGTGAATGCTACCGTAACAGCCTCGTTGGCGTCTGTTCGCTCATGTAATCCTCCGGTAGCATTGCAGTCGCAAGATTCTGAGTTTGAGGACTGCCGGAACCTGTAAGCCCAGGCTGTATTCCTTGCTCTCAGTGCTCTGTGCCCTTGATAGCGTTCGTACTCCGCATGCTGACGCAACCAGTATCAAGAGCATTGAAGATGCAGGAGTGAGGGATCTCAGTCGTCCCATGGTGCTGAGCATCTCCCATTACAACCTCTGAATTCAAAGGCTGCAAGGAAAATCGCACTGTTCGAAGCGCAGGTTATACAATCAGAAGCCTCTTCAGATGATGATACTACTCGAACAGAGCCACTGCTTAGCTTGCTCTGGCCTTGTCCTCAAAGTCGCTTCAGAATTGAACCGAAGTATGTGCTGATCCCTAGACAGACCGTAAAGCAAAACCTGAAACTCCGGACGCCGAACCTGCTGAGAAAGCTCTAAAACTTCTCGTTCTGGAGGCCACGGAGGCCGCGGTCACGTCCCAGTCACGCCTCCAGGCTGCTGCGCTGGGCCTCGGCGATGTCGCCCCGCGACAGCAGAGCTTTCGGTTTTCATCACAACAGATTTGCATGTAGGTATACTGGTTCAATGCTGTTATGCTAGTCTTCGTTTCATTTTGATCATGCCTTCACCGATTGCTGGTTCTGTTCAGTGGCTTCACCGGCGGGACCAACAAAGATGAGGGAAGTGAGGCCTCCAGGATAAGATGCTATTGCCAAGCTTCGGAACGGCTTTGGAGAGTTTTTGTCTGTGCCCGTGGAGTTGTATCCCAAAACTTATATGGCCCAGGCATCCATCTGACAAGTTAACTGACCGACCGACTATTGTAGGTTTTGGCCTTGCTTTTCTGGCGTCCAAGAGATGTTTTGGGAAGCTGACAGAAGTCGTGATGGGGTAGAGCGGCCGAGAGCGTGGCAACAGTGGAGCACAGAATGATAGCAGAAACATGGATACGGCTGCAGCAGAGAAGTTTGGAGAGGGCGAGTCGGTAGTGGTGGTTCGGTGCGTTCGTCGTCACGTCCGAGCCTGGCCGATGGCAATCTCGAGGCTTACAGTAGGAAATTATATAATTTCGACGGTCGTAGTTTTCTTTCATGAAGGATCCCGACGACAAAATTCGGCGGCATAAAGTTCTTGGGAGCTCGCCTCTGATGGCCCCCATGCCCGATACTTTCAGCACTGCTGCAATCATTGGAGCTTGGGATTCAAGCCTCAAGAATCCGAAGTTGATGAAAATCGGTGGAACTTTCAGGTGCCTTAGTCTTTTTTAAATCTTCCATCTCCCAGGAAGTCTTCGACCCTCCTCTGCGGGCTCGAGGCAGTGTGGACTCGAGCTGTACCGGATCTTGCCGACTTTAACACATCATATGTATCTTCACCTGGGTGTTTTTGTTGTTTGTTGTAGAGGAGGCAGATATCCAACAAGAAACAAAGGAGTGAGAGAGCTGCATCATTGTTTCGTGCTTGTGCAGAAAATTGGCTGAACCACTATACTCTTTCGCAATGGAGAAGATCCCTTGACCAGCTGTAGAGTTCGCCTGGTGACCTGCAAAGCCTTCTCGCAGATTGTCGTAGATTGTCGTAGATCGCGTACGTGCTTCCGGCCAGCGTCCCGAAGCGTCCCGAAGCGCCCCGAAGCGCCAGGGCTCTATGTGCTCGCCGGCGCCGAGAGAAGCGAGTGGCGGCCTTGCGAGGCCGGTCACGCGGAGTGGAAGATCCGAGGGTAGGGGTGGGCCTGGGGCCGTTACTGCGTTACTCTGAAGTTGCCGAGTCTTCTCTGTCCTGAACTTGCACCTGCCGCTGGCTATGGCTAAATTGAGTCAGCCTGCGGGTTCCCATCGCCCAAGACGGGACCCCGTGCTCCTGTTGTGGGGCAGGTCCTGGCATTCAGCCGCACGGAGCAGCAGAACCGAAACTGCATTTATGAAAACACTTCGTGGTTCTGTACGGGTTACTTCTTCTTCGGCATACAGGGGTATGGTAGCACAATCCGGCGGCTTTGGTAGAGCAAGCCCAAATCGTCAAAGGACTGCAACATGGAAGGTATCATCCCGGAATGGTTCTACTTTTATCATGGGTTTGTGTATCACCACTTTGCTTTACAGCTTGTTGCCTTTCCTCGCTTGTTCATTCTTAAGCGATTCTTCTGAAACCTAGCGAATTGAATTCCAACATGCCCCACACACTGCTCAACCCTGAACCCTGGTACCTTGAATCCAAAACCTAGATTTCAATTCTCTGAGAGTTCCCCAGGTTCCTGATCCAATGGTTCTGCAGCGGCCTCCAGAAGCGTGTCTCCACTTTGCAGCTGCGCTTCGACGGCGAATCTGAGGCTCAGACGCTTTGGTTTACTGCTTTCGATTTCTTCAAGCATGGATTCGTTTGTGTATGTCTTTGTCAATTATGTAGGTATCCTCACATTGCTTGTCAAATGCATTAAACATATGCATATGTATCATACATATGGATATGTGTGATATCTGTGTATTTCTATACACGTATGTATGGATGCATGTGTACGTGAGCTCAGCAGTAAAATGTACAGTGGTGAAATGAATATATTACATGCTTCCGCATGTTTTTGCTACGAGGAGGCTCGCAGAACTTCGGCTCAGGCTTGGATGTCTCGAGCCCTGGCTTCGTCGTCAGCCGGTCTGTCTTTGACGTCGTTGCTCCTTCATCTCGGTCGTCTCTTCGAGTCGTCTGATCCTACTCCTTTCTTGGACTGTCCGGTCTGCCCGACTTCTGCCCTTGGCTTCTTCGATTTCCCTCACGGGAAGCTCCATCTTCCCTCCGTGCTGCTCGGGCTCTGCCTTGGACTTCTCCTCTTTCCAGCCCTCGAGCTCCTGCTGTGCCTTAGAGGTTTAGTTTGGGTTCGGCTTGATAGGCTCCTTAGACCCCCCTTCCGGTACCGCCTGATAAGTGGAAACCCGTAGGGCGTGCATGAGCCTAGAGCTCCGTGTTCAGCACTTGGAGGAGTTGGTGAGCGAGCTGCGGCAACAAGTGGCTGATTTGCAAAGCCGCTTTGACCGGGCTACTTCTCGAAGCTCGTCTTTCGATCTTGTGCAAACTGCCCCTTCTGAGGCTCCTCGTGCCAGCTTCGCTTCTCAAGGTCAGCCTCGTGCCAGCGGTGCGCAATCGCGCAGCGCCTCGGAGCCTTTGACAGGGTGCTGCTCCTGCTTCTTCGCGTGCCGTGCAGATCAGTGCCTCAGAGCGAGCCGCCGCCTGCAGGGAGATAGGCCTGTTTTTGAGGAGGGCGCTTAGTGGAGAGCATCGTGGTGCCAGTGGCAGGGATCGCTTAGGGTTGCAGAGTAGATTCTGGATAGTGGTGAGAGACTTTGCTGGGTTTACACATCGTCCAGTTACCGTTTGCAAAACCTTCGCCGAGTGTGCTCGGCACTGCAAACGAGGGAGCGACTGTGGAGAAAGCATCTTTGTGAAGCTACCGTGTGCACAGCAGCCTCACTTGAGTTGCCCCCTGCGTCTCGACGACAGCTTCTGGCGACGGTCGAGGAAGTCGGCTTCCTCGCGAAGCTTCGCCAGAGCCACTTCTGCCCAGCGTGGGTCGAGCAGGCGACTGTACGCAGGGTCGCCAGCCGAGCTTGCGACCTCGTGTTTCCGAAAAGAGCTCATCGGAGGGCCGACTTCCAGACTCAGCTCTTGGGCTAGAAGCCAGCTTCCCTTGTCGATCGAAACTTGATCCACTATCAGAACCGCTATGTTCAACCGCGCTCTTGCTTGATCGACCTTCCCGGCTCGCAGGCAGTCGAGGGTTCCCCCGATCGCCCACGACATGTGGACCATCGTTGGAAAAGCCTGGACCCTTGACCGATGCTCGAGCCAAGCTCTGGTTGACGTAAGCTGAGGAGCACCAGCGCCTGGCGTGCTTGCTGTCATGTCGTCGGCCATGGCTGCCTCGATGAGATTCGAGATCTCTTGAGGAGAGGTCACGAAGCCTCGCGCAAGGCTCGCCGCGCTGCTGCACTCCTTCTGCCACCCCTCAGCGACCCGTCTAGACAGCCACTTCCGGTTGCTTCGAGCGCCCGATCCAAGGGCGTTTGCCTGGATGCAGTGGCCCTCCCTGTGTAAGTGTCGAGACAACGCACCATGGCGGCGGATCGGCCGAGGCACTCGGATCTGGAAGTTCGAGTCCTGCCGGCCTGAGCCTCGGGTGCATCCTCTTCGGATTCGTCGAGCACTGAAGTCACTCTGGTCTTTGCTGCGATCTGCGGTCCATCGGTGCGAAGCTTTGCCAGGGGAGCTGACGTGACCATCCGACGCATCGAGCACATCGGCCTGCACGCCGGCCGCTAAAGCCGCTGCCACAACTACCTCCCAAAGACGTTCAGTGCTGAGCCTCCTTCTTTGCCTTAAAAAGCCGTCCCCCGGGCAGGTCGTTGGTTTGTTGCCTGGGCGACCCGATGTTGCTGCGATTCCTATAGTCGCTGACCGCGTCAAGCTCCCCTCGTCCTCGTCTCCTTCGTTTGACCCCGCTCCCTTTATGGACCACACGACGCGGGAGTTTTTCGAGTCCCCTTTGCACCACGCTCGGGTCCCAGACCCGAGCGTGGTGCCCCTTGTGGAACAGCCTCCTTTCGTAAAGATCTTGGCTGACTCACAACAAAAGCTTTTGCTGCTCCGTGGCCTCGCTCGTTCGGGCCGGTTGCAAGCTGTACGTGATGTGCCAGCTTCTCGCTTGGAGTGGGGAGCTGGCCTTTTCTGTGTGGCTAAAGACGGGTCGAGGGACAGATTGGTGCTTGATGCTAGACCTGCCAATCAGCTCGAGGATTTTCCAGGTCGCTGGGTGCACACGCTTGCGAGTGCATCCTGCTTGAGTGGATTGGTCCTGAAGCCCTCGCAGTGTTTGATCATGCGCGTCATGATTGGCAGGACTGCTTCTACCAATTTAAGGCCTCTGAAGAGCGGGTTGTGCGGAACCACCTGGCCTGCCGGCTATCGCACGCTGAAGCTGCTTTTGTCTTCGATTGTGAGCCTGGGGCCTTCAGCGAGCATGGGTCGTATGTCTTGTGTGGGCTCTCTTCGCTCGCTATGGGTGATTCTTCAGCGTGTGAGTTTGCGTAGTGCAGCCACCTGGGTGTTCTGCTGCAAGCTCGTGCGGTGCATATCGGTGAGCTGCTGATGCAAGCTCAAGCTCCCCCGAGAGGTCTCCTCTCGATAGGGCTGGTGATCGACGACTTAGTGATCCTTCAGAAGTGCCTCGCATCTCAGCTTTCAGCCTTCTCCGCAAAGCCTGGGTCTTCGGAGGCCTCTCGACGGCTTGATGCCGCGTTGGCCGGGTACGATTCGGCTCAGCTGAGATTTAGCACTAAGAAGACCTTCAGAGATAGCACTCAAGCCGCCTTCTGGGGCTTCGATTGCTGCGGCCTGGTGGAGCTCACGTTCAAGGCGGTTCGAGGAGGAACTCCCCAGACGATCATACGGTTGTCTCCTGAGCTCAAGAGCGAGCTCTCATCGTTTGTGTGTGTGTGTGTGCCTGGGACACCTTGCTGTGGTTGACCTCCGGGCTCTGCCTCTAAAAACTGTTGTGGCAACTGACGCTTCGAGCTCCTGGCAAGCTGCCGTGAGCGCGGAGATAAACCCGTTGGTCGTTGAAGAGTTCCAGCGTTTTGCCCTGCAGCGCGGAGCTTGGTCGTGGCTGCTGCCGCTGCCTGGCTAAAAGAGCATGACCTTCTTGAGCCCGAGTCTGAGCTTCCTGGTGACACCGTCTTCACTGCGCATCCTGTTGCCGAAGCCTTTGCGCGCGTTCCCGCCTTTCGCACGAGGTGGAGGAAGCCCTACAAAGCCCGCATCCATATCAACGTTGCCGAGATGGGTGCTTACCTGCATGAGGAAGCTCGCATCGCTGGCCGCGTTCGGTCCGGCCTCCCGCTTTCAGGTTTAGACTCTCTTTAGCACACTCTTGCTGCACCTGCAGCCTGGAATGCTGCACCGCCAAAGTGGCGGGACACACGACTTTGCCAACCGCGGCCCAGCCAAAACGAGGCGACGGAAGGGCCAAACATGCATATGAATGTCTAGGCCTGTATAAGTCACACTAGAATAACAAATATCATGGAACCGAATACAGTTTCATCTGATGTGTTGCAGCATATATGATACTGCAGGGTGGTTCTTTTTGTGTGCGCGTAATTTGAGCTTGGAAGCGGCGATGCCCAGTTTCAGGGATGCGGGGGCGGGTTCTCCTGGAAGATCCTTACTGTAGCATGGTATGGTATGGTATGTATGGTAGAGTATAATGTAGGACAATATATCAACATGCTACATGGTATAACATAATTTAGATGTCTTTAGGATACTCCAAAATAAGCTAATACAATCTAGTATTGTATGACACAATATACAAACACATAATAAGTGTAATACCATGTACTACTTTAGAGTACAGTATGTCATAATAGCTAGAAGCGCAATATATTATACTACGCTATGGGATATTGTACTTTGTGAAGCAAGGAAAGATAGTACAGTTTACAATAATGTAATCTTAAACCTGAAGCATAGTACAGTACAAGATAATACAGTAGCATCGGATAGAATGGAACAGAACAGAGCACAATGTAGTTTAATGTAATGTAATGTAATGTAAATTTAGCATAGAACAGTATAACCTACCATGCTATGGTACAATACAACTAAAGACTAGGAAAAGAGCAGCATAATGAGTAAATAGCAACATAAAACAACATATCACACAGTACAATCTAGTATACCAGAAAGTGAGGGCATCATGTAACATAGCAGAAATTGGCAGTTTTTAGAATCTCACAATGCAGTAGAATGTATCATCACCCTATACTTCACCAGTAGTTAAACCATAACACTACACAACATAGCATAGTATGAAGTCTCATGGGATATCATATAATATAGCAAAAGGTTGTTTTAGATTGCCTAGTGTAACACCGTATTTTAGCATGTCATAGAAGAACTACAAAATAATATCATGCAATAACAACTATTCTAAGTTAGCATAGCATACTATAATAGAATGTATCGTGGGATGTTGTGGTACAATATAGTATAACAGCGTATAACACCTTATGATATAGTTTTGAACGATATATTATAGCACAACATAGTATCATATGGTACAATATAGTACATTTTTCGAGGAAGCCAGAAACCGCCAATTTTGAGCCGCCCCTCGTGCCCGCGGTCTCACTTTTCCCTGCCTAAGTAGGCAAGGGACTTTGGCCCAGAAATAACGTGGCGCAATAGACTTTAATACAGTACAATGCAGTACAATATAGCATAGTATACCATAATACATGAAAATATAGTACAAAAGAACCAGTACAATATAGGATAATACAGCAAGATACAGTGTAAGACAGTACAAGAAGTGATAACATAGTATAATACAGTATAGTGTTGCAAAATTTGGCATAATATAGGATGGTACAATATCATATGGCATGCTATGGTATAGCATAGTGAAGTATATTACCATCGTCTTCGACATACAAAAGTAGAACCCAACATTTTAAAAGGAAGCGCAACATAGTGAATACAACAAATGTAATGCAGCAGTATAAGATGTACATGTATAGAGCAAAGTACAGTGAACTATATGTTACGGAAATGTAAGATAATGCAAGATAGTGTAAGATAATTTAAGATAAAGCAGTATCCTTTATAATGTTTTGCAATACAGCCATCATCGACATTGTTGTCATCATCTTCAACGTATGTATGTATGTATGTACGTAGGTACGTCTGTACGTATGTGCGTATGTCATGTATGTATGTATGTATGTACGTATCGATGTATTAAAAAGCCACATACACAGTCGGGCAAAGATAGATGCATGTTGTATTCTTCATTCACCAGCCGTGTGAGGCCACTGCGGTTCGGCGCCGTGCAGAGGCGGAGTCACGCCGAGACACTGTGGAGGCGTGCGGTTGAGCCGGTACTTTTGTCGACTGTTCTGGTCTTGACGTGTCGGGGTGTCGGTGTGGGTTTTGAACCTGCGATCTTAGGATTGGACTCTTCAAAATGCTTTCGCAGGAGCTTTGGCTAATTGAGGGACTCAGAATGAGCTCTGCAACCGTGCGGTCCCAAACCCCAAATCTTGAGCTTCCTTGCTTTGACGATGTGAAGCCTGAAAGGCCATGATGCTGGAGCAGGTTGTCGTCGAAGAGCTGCCCAGCTGAAGAGCGATTCTTTGAAGTCGGAAAGATTTCACAGCGAGACGCAACGAGAAGAAACCCATGCGAAGAGGACCAGAAGTAAAATAGCAACCAACTAGGCAGAAGTACATTCAACTGTATGCGAGGTTACTCGTGCTAGTGGTAAGGACAGTAAATACTAGCATGCCAATGCATGTGCGCTGCTTCCGCTAATGAAAGAAGTAGCTTACAGACAAGGATAACTTCCTAACATAAGTGAGGCCGGAATCTGCTCAGGACACTGCAACATCTCGTGCGAATAGATCGAAATGATGATGTTCTCTTGTCCGGGCTATCTCGAATTGAAAGCACGCCTTTGGTTTGCAAAGCCTTCTCCCAAAGCTTGGGCTGTCCCAGGCTCAGTCGTTGGGAACAGGAGCTGCGGATGGGATATCGTGTTTTGTTTGAAGGGTGTGCTCGTTCGTTTGCCGTGATATCACGAGCATCTGTCTCACTGCTTGCCATAGTGGAAATGAAGATGCGGAGTTCTTCAAACTGACGGCTGCCCTTGTTGTCGACAAAACGGCGGTTGCTCCTGCTACTGCGACGACGGTGGTGCGACCACGACAAAAACTACATCCCTTAGAGTAGGCGAGTGCCATGACGACTACTGCTGCGAGAAGTAGGTTTCTGTTGGTAGTAGCTGCTTGGGTCAAGAGTCAATAGTGCCACTACACTATGCATCGCGCCTTTCCGTTGCTGTGATGACATGCTTCGTCTGCCTGTTCTGATTGTGTGAAGTAGTCATGGTTGTTGCCTTGGATTGCTGGACGAGCGCAGGAGGCAGACATCGGCACGGCCACTTCTGCGAGGGGAAATTCTGCGAAACGCCTCCCGGCTGTTCGGTCCCAGCCCACAGAGATTCACAGAGTCTGAGTCACAACAGCGCATGTTCCATTGTTCGGACATCATTGCAAAGAGTTGATATTGAATTGACTGCGGTAGTCAGTGGCAATGTATTTCGCACATTTGTGCAACTGTGGTTAACCCGATGACGATCATCATGACGATGCTGATGACGGTATGCTTGTGGTAAGGACGAGGGTTTAATTAGGGGTTTAGGGTTTAGGGGTTTAGGGGTTTAGGTTTTAGGGTTTAGGGGTTGAAGAATCCAAATCCCAGGACCCTGAAACACGATTGGGTTTGATCATTGTCTTGGTAACGATCGTTTCTTGATTTGTCCCGATGTTGATGATGACGATGGTAGTACTCTTGACTGATGGCGAGGATGATGAAACGGGAGTAGAAGGTTAAAACAAGCGAAAGAGAGCAAGGTCTTGAACACGGCGGTGTCAGCTTACTGTCGTCGTCGTCGGTCATCGTCATCATTATCATCATCATCTTCTTCGTCATCATCGTCATCATCATCATCTTCATCATCGTCATCATCATTGTCGTCACCCCCGCCATTATCAGCATGGCATCTTCCTCTTCCTCGCACTGTCATGATGTTCAGCAATTACCGTAGTTCTCCTCGGTATCTCCTCTCATCCTCATCCTGATATCGTTGTCGCCATCGTCAACACGACCATCATTATCAGCAAATGACCACCCGGCAACACCAGCACTAGCACCAGCATGGCCATCATGCTGAGTTGAATTAAAGGCATCCTCGACCTGGCGCAGCTGACTCGCTACGAAGCCTCTGACGAGGTCGGCTGCCTGCTCTGTTGGTACCGTTCTCTTTTTCCTTTGAATTTCTCTTCTCCGTACAGCGTGTTTTACATGATACTTCGGCATCTACGCTGCGCCCACATGCTGAATATGCTCAAAACTCACGCGAGCTCTACTCCCGGACCCCATGTTGTCCCAAGATCCGCACTCAAAACTCTGAGACCTTAACTTTGTGCATGGAATCAAGTCTCACATCACCAACCGAGGAGTTTCGATGCTACTCTACAGGTCTAGTTGCAGGGTGTTGTACCTGACCCAGCGTCCTTGTCCACCTTCTTGTGCATCCGCAAAAGCTCTCCCTACACACCCACGCGGAAAAAAACCGGACCGTGTATTGATTTGTTCTGACAGTTGAGTAACCTGCTCAGGGATTCCAGGCGGTGGTTTTGGAGCACTCAACGGCTACACACATTTGTTTGACGGTTATGGAAGTTGGGCCGCGGCGCCGGCAAAACTAAAGACACTGCAGCCTAGCATAGCCTAGCCAAAACAACCAATCTTCTGCACCACGGATTCAGATCCCAGGTCTTAGCCGAATCACTCAACACTGAGGCCCCAAACTCGAAACTATAAGTTCCAAACTGCAACCCCGAGACTGAATATGGAGGAGCCTTGCGATCCTGCCACGGCATACAAACACCATAGCGCATGCCAGAGCGGAGGCACTTGAGAAATGTTGTTGTAATTGATATTTAGTCTTATCTATTTCTGTTTCCATCTTGTCTCTGTTGAACGTTTCTTCGATATCATGCCTGTTTTCACGGTTCTTACTGTTAGTCTTGCGACTCTGCGAGGTGGTCCAGGCGCTTGTGCACGAGGCAGCCGAATCTTACTCGCGATCTCAGGACGGGCGATGCAGTGCTCGGATGTGTTAGACTCTATTTGGTGATGTTGTCGGTTGGAGGCAGACAAGCGCATCCCGTGCTTTGCGTGGAAACCATTATAATATGTTTCACCACATTGAGCGCTTCGCAGTCCTGAGAAAGTCGGCCCCAGCGATGCATTCGTGCGCGTTGTCCGCGAACAAGCTCAACACCAAGATGGTAGACACTGCTTCGGCGACGTCAACAAGGGTACGAGCAAGCAGATTCACAAAGAGGAATCAGGAATCATGCTGGTGTGAGCCAGTTCAGTCACACTCTTCTCAAACGCGACGAGGTGTGGCAGAGTTCCAGTCTTGCGCGTTCCAGTAGCTTCATGAGGACATATTTCTTTTCTGCAGGGCATCTCGGCAGAGCGTTACGAGTGATTTGCTGTTCGAAGGCCAAGTGGCTGCTGCTTTGGCGGCGCCCGGACCTTCAGGATGGCTTGCATGTGGAGAATTGACAGCTAATCTGGTCTGTTGGTTTTTGGCAAGGATGCTGCTCTATTGGCATGGTCTATCATTTATGCATTGGGGACACCCACCTGCGACGTGCAGAATTTTCATACAGGTCTTGTTTGGCCAGAATACGCAGCCTAACCGGGTCTATGACAACCTGACCTAGTCTAACCCGATGTCGTTTCGTTGTTGTGTAGTTCTTGGGCTAGACTTGGCCAGGAGTATCTGGGCATCAAGCCCGTCCCGCTGCCGGAGAAGTCACCCTGGTGGAGCCCTCGGAGCTTGACTTTTTTGATCCCCCAAGAGAAGTGAAGAACAACACTATCACCAGCAAAAGCAACGTGAATAGCACAAGGAAAGGTATACACGACAGCTACGAAAACAACAGCAACAGCAACGAAATGCGAAACAACAGCAGCAGCAGCATTACGCAGCAATTGCAACCACCCCACCACCACCACCACCAGCACCACCACCACCACCA
>BGNK01005624.1:0-36284 GCA_003297005.1 Symbiodinium sp. clade A Y106
GTCTACCTGTGCAGGAGGAACCTTTTGTCCTGCTTGGGACTGTACGCCGCGGTAGATGCAAAGGTAATGCAACTGCTAAGGACAACTAGAATACATCTGGAGGCAGGGTAAAATCTACAAGAACCTAGAGGAATAATTTCGCTGATGATTGAGTCCCCTGCTTTCCGAGCCCTTGGCTCCCTCTTGGCGGTACAATACCCCACTGAAACACAAACCCCTTACAAAACGATACCGAGTCGATCTGTCGAGTTATGCATTGTGAAAACGACAAGTCTGCAACTCATAGAAACGCCTCAATTTGAATTGGCAAGTATCCCTGAGTCTGTATAGACCCCCTAGAAGACCCATTATATTAGTTCGTAAAGAAACCACTGCAGAACCCCGCCCCTTTCCCAGTCCCGACTCAACCAAAGCACCTCCTCTGTGTGAAGGAGCCAGTGCGACACGACCGCACCGTCCTCTTAGGCTCCACACTTTTAGGGCGTAAAACAGGGGCCTTCATAATTAGAATAGGGTTTTGGGGCCCGCTATACTATACTTATAATAAGGAACCCCAAAAATAGTTTTGGTAGTTATCTAAGCATAGATATCAGGCTTAGGCAGGGCTTTTGGGGGGCTTGACTTATTTATGTTATACCCTAAACCCTAAACCCATAAAGGATCCCAAAGGGCTCCGTCAAGGGATCCTTAAGAGTTTCTTTAAGGGATCCTCAAGGGTTCCTTTAAAGGAACCCGGACAGAAACCCTTAAAAGCACCCTTAAAACGGAACCCGCACATGAGCCCCGAAAGGAAGCCTGAAGTGCTCAATCAGGGACCTAGACTGTTTAGGGTTTAGGTTCAGGGGTTTGGCTTGAGATCTTCTAGGGGGTGTAGTAGGGTTCCTTGCATGCCTCGGTTGTTCCCCAAATCTCTGAACTCAGATCCCCAGAAGCAAAACTTACTTCTCCAACAGCACTCAGAGAAACACACCACACAGACTTCAGAGCCCGAAACCTAGAGCCTGGAGCTTACTTCTCCAATATCAGTTGGATTTTTTCCCGCAGTAGTGCAGTTATATAGGAGCCAAATGACCTGAAAGTGCCCGAGCAGACCAAGGCCCTCTAGACAGGCCCACAAAACGCGAGACCCTCAAGCCCTGAACCCAAAAGTCTCCTGCGACTTGTGTGACAGCATCACGTCGCCAAGAAGCACGTTGGAGCCTGTGTGACTTGGGTTACACTAAACTAGTGCTCTTTGGGCTGTTTTTATTATAGCGGTACCCCATTAGCCTCAGGCATCACGGTCTTGCTGTTGTCTTACATCCCCGGCTACCTCCCTTACGGGATGTCTAATAAGGAACCTGTAGCTGGAACCCTAAACCCTGTGAGCCCTAACCTTCTTTGCTACCGGCTGCTTTCAGGGCCCTGATAAAGGCATGACAGCCTAGGTTTTTCAGCAGTTTTGTAGGGTTGGGGGTCACAGGTAAACCTTGGGCGCTGGGCCATACAGAACCTACAGAGAAACACGAAGCTGTCGCACCTTAATCGCCGAGCGTCAAAGACAGATCTACAATCCATGCTACCCTTCTCGATTCTGAGTTCTGGAAACTACCCATAGGCCCCAAAGTAGTTCCTTTTGGGGATTACCTTATAGAATTCTAAATATGAACCCCAAAAAGGAACTACTTTGGGGCCTATGGGTAGTATGTAGGGCTTCAACTTCAGGCGGCCTCTTGGGGATCAGAGTCTCTCCATGTTGCGGATGCATGAGGGTTTAGGTTTTTACCTTAACCCTGAAGAACCTACCTTTTTAAGGACTTATATAGGGAAATCATAATCAGTAACCCTAAAAAGGTAGGTTCTTCGGGGTTAAGGTAGGGCTTAGGGCTTTAGGCATTGGATTTACCGGATCAGATTTACAAAAACACGCACACCAATCTGCATCCACACTGGCTGGCTCGGATCGGGGACCGTTACCACTTGAGTTGAGCGCAAAGGCGAAACTCCAACAAGCGATATACTCAGAAAGCCAAGCCCTTGAGCAAGAACAAACCCAACACAACAGCATGAGGGTTCTCCGGGGAAACTGCATGTAAGTGCGAAAACTCTACGCCATCTTACGCCACTAAGCCCTAAACCTACCTCATCTTAAACCCTTAAGCACGAAATCAATCAAAACATCACCCTAAACTCTAAACCCCTATATACCCCTATACCCCTGAAACCACCCCAAAACCAAGAGCCTGCGATATGCAGCCGCGTCTGGCCGAAAGCATCGACGACCGGCTGGCCGAGGATGGCTGGGAGACCGGAGAGAATCGTCCAACCTTCGTCGAGTGTAGAGCTTAAGTTTAGGGCTTCCGGTTTGCAATCTACACGAAAAACATCGATAAACAACAAGACCGTCCTTCTTAGGAGCCATAAACCATCGAAACAAAATCGAAATCATAAAATAAAACCTCGAGAAAACACCAAACACCCCAAAACTTTGCTTTGAGGGGCCCCAGAAGGACACGTCGGCGACGTGCTCGTGGAGGAAAGGGCCTGTGAGGCTCCCCCCATAAGCCTCACAGGCGCTTGTCACATAGGGTTTAGGGTGTATGGGGTTTAGGACTTCATAGGGTTTTATAGTTTATTTTTTATAAGGGTTCTTTAGTAATTAGGGGTGATCAGGTCTATACATGGTCTCTGCAAGGGTTCTATCCTTGTTGCGTTGTTGGGACTTCCTTCACTTTGAAGGGATCTATGGGGTTTGGGGCTCTATAGGGTTTAGAGTTTAGGGTTCAGAGGCTCTGCTGACGAGGCGAAGATATGCTTAAGGGCTCAGAGTGGGGTTATAGAGATAAGTAAGGTGTCATAGGGCCCCACAGTAAGTGTACATAGTGGGTCCTCATAGCCAGGTTGGTTTAAGGTCTGGTTTACTAAGGTTTACGAATGAAGATTCAAAACAAAACGACGTTCTTACCCGAAAGGTCCAATGTATGCAATGGTTAGGTACATGGGTCGTATAGCAATCGTTGTAGGCTAGTATTCTGGAAAGTGCATGTTTAGAAGTCCTGGCATCCAGGACTTGAGCCACCGCTCAACCCTCAAAGCCGGACCCCCAAACCCGTGAAGGGGGAGTATCTGCAGCAACAAGGGGGGGTCCATATACACTACCATTATGGAACGAGACACCCAAGAGACCATCCAAAGAATGGTTTTGGGAGGCCTATATAATTCCATTAACAGTGGTATGGATGGACCCTCTTGGAGAGCGTTAAAGCACTGGCCGAGCCGAGCCCTCGGCGGACAGGTACTGCGCAACTCCGCTTTCGGCTTTCTGGCGGCTATGGATCAGCAGGTTTTCCTGTGGCGGCTGATTGAATGGAGGTTCGGGGTACCTATATTTAGAATCATAACCATAACATATGCATGTACATGTGTATAAAAAAATAAACATATATATATATGTTATATATAGATGTGTAAGGTCATGTCCTTGTGGCCAAGGTGGCTTCTCGACGAAATCAACAGCCAAAACTTCCTAAACCCTCCCTAAACGAGCAAACCCAAAGCGTAACATCAGATCCGTAAACCCTAAACCCTAAACTCTAAACCCTAAACCCTACACCCTAAACCCTAAACCCTAAACTCTAAACCCTAAACCCTAAACCCTAAACTCTAAACTCTAAACCCTAAACCCTAAACCCTACACCCTAAACCCTAAACCCTAAACTCAGGCTTCCAGAGCCCGAGGCGGGCGCCACAACATGGCTCGGGTTCCTTCTGAGCTGGCGGAAGCCAGATCCCCTACAACAGGATCCCTGAAAGGAGCCCTAAACCCACAAAAGAAGCCATAAAGCCATATAAACCCCTCTAGATCCCTTAAAGGAGCCCTTAAAGGATTTAAAGCATGATTGCATCGCAAAGACTTCCCACCCAACCAACATGTATGCCAAGATCTAGATTAAAGCATGGCCATCTTGGTTTCTGGTGTTGATACAATGTTCTATACCTTTCTCGCAACCTCTGCCTTCAAGCACTGTGTGCCTACCACACCCTTCTAGGCCTTAAAATCTTTAGCGTCTCACATGGATCACAGCGCGCACCGGATCAAGAAAAAATACACTGATGCTGCCATGATTTGAGGAATTCCATGATGCCATGATGTCAATGATACATGGGGGGAGTTCGGCTTCGGACATCTACGCCCCAGGAGTGGAGGAGCTGGAACCTTCAACCCTGCCTGGACCCTTAATATAGGGGCCTTAACAATTAGAATAATAGGGTTCCTTTAAAGGGATCTTCAAAGGGTTCTATGAGGGATCTATAGTAGGGTTCCATAATATCGGGGCCTTAATAATTAGAATAGGGTTTGTATACTACAAATTATAATAAGGAACCCCCGAAATAGTATTGGTAATCATTTAGGCCCCTATATTAAGGAACCTGGCTTTTAAAATAGTGTTTGGTAATCATCTAGGCCCCTATATTAAGGAACCTGGCTTTTTTAAGAGGGGGAACTCATGCCAATCAGCTAAACCTGTGAACCTGCAGACTCTGAACCCTCAACCCGGAGCCACTGGCCTGCACAAGGAAGAACAGAACGAGCCTCAGCTCCAAAGCCCGTAAAAGGGGGTTTCCAAAAATAGGGGACCCTAATATAGTACCCTAAATACTAGGACCCTTACTATAAGGACCCCAACTTAAGGTACCGCTAATTTTCGGAAACTCCCATAAAGGTGTGGTTGTGTGTCTTTGGGTGTGTTCTAGAAGGCTGAGATTCTGTGAAGGTGTCTATAAAGGGGGGTTTAGGGTTAGGGTTGTGGGGTTTAGGGTTTAGGTATGCAGGGTTTGATAGGTCTTAGGATAGGAGCCTCATTGACCAGAATATTGTCTTGGAGCTTGGTACACTGTAGATATATATTAATTGGGGACCCTAAGAAACACTATTGGTGATTATCGGGCTTCCATACTACTCAGAATAAAAAGCATTATGGTGGATACCATGAGTACATACTTTGTACTAGTGGGTGGTTTTGCAGTGCAGGAGTCTGAGTCATTGGATTAGTTAGAGGCAAATTTTCTTCTTCTACACCGGCTACGAGGGAATGTTACTACTAAAGATTCGAGCAAGTGTAGCAAACACCCAACACATAATCGGACAGAGCGGAAAGAAGGTAGAATGCAAACGTAGGGTACAGACTGAGAAACTGAAACACTACGAATTGGAATATGTAGAAGAACATTGCAGGACATTAGGGTCAAGGGCGACATGCGACTTCTGTCGGCCTTGTTTCTGCTGTCCTGATTCTGCTGCACCGACTGGTCCTAATATGGGCCACCATGATCATATCTTTGGCTTAAGGTGTAAGGTATTTTCTAAACAGTCCGAAACCATCATCCCACAGCCGAACTCAGAACACGAAAGCGTCAAATGCAAATCGCGACACAGCAGTCACGAGACGAGATGTATGAATGCGCTAGCCAAGGGGCAGCAGCAAAAAGGTGAAGAAAAGTGTGCCAAGCGCGTCATCACGCTCAATTCGCCAAGTAACGAGCCTGCATGCCAGACCAAAATCTTGCTCTTGTCATTGTTCGTGAGTTCAGTTAACGCATTCTAACAGCTAATGCTATAACGATAGATATAGAATGCTTCCAGTACAGCACAACAGTAACAGCAGTACTGATACGAAGTCTCAGAACTTCAGCACATAATGGCCCCGGTAATCATCATTACATAGGTTCGAAATCAGAGACTCCCTGAATAAAGCATAATCCGGAACCCTAAATAGGATGCGCTTCACTGAAGAAGCTCCAACCTCACCCCACCCCCGGCCCCCCTGGTGCTCCACCAGTTCTGTTGTATGCACATCCGTCGTTTGGAGAAGAGAGCACGTCCCAGCACCAGAACCCCATGCCATGTAGGAATTAACAACTTCAGCCAACCGTGGTAGTTGGTGCTGGCTAACAGAATTGTTCGTACCTGTACACCTGTCACTGTTTGCTTGCTACTCATGTGAAAGTGTGTGGGTGTATATATATATATATATGTATATACTTATATGTAGACAGATATGTGCATGCTTGTTGTTGTGACCTATGCCACAACCAAACTACATGTCCGATTTTGAAGCATGTTTTGCGAAGCTCCCACAGCAAACCCTCGAACTCAAAAGGCAACGAACACCACGATCTTAATCCAAGGTTTCTGTTTAAGGTGGGTCTATAAAGGGCTTATAGTATCATAAGGTTTCTATAAGTGTTTCAGGGTTTCCTGATACGACCCAAAACCTGAAGACTTGAACCCTAGAGCCCCAAGCCAGTGAGCAAGTCCACAGGCACCCACAGCTGTGAGATCTGTCTGTTAGTGTTGCTAGTACAACTATTACTAACATAACTATGTCTAAGGAGTATTCTCAGAAAATAAACAGCGATGATAATCAGAATTCATGACAGTAGTTATCATTAAACAGATCATCAACGCTGTTGATGCTCATTGCTGCTACTGTATTTGAACTCGGACCTGACCAGTTTCGATCGGCTCTTCATTGGCTGCGAGCACTCGAGGGCTTTCTCCGCGAAGAACATGGACACCTTCTGGCTACTCAGGGTTTAGTGTGAGATTTAGGGTTTGGGGTTTAGGAGTTTAGGGTTTAGGGGTTTTGGGGGTTTAGGGGTGAAGACTAGATTTGAGAGATCAGAATAGCCTGAAGGATCCGGTGTCTTCTCGGGAGGGTCCGGAATGTCCTTAACCGACATGGTAAGCATTCCAGAAACCCACAAGAGACGCAATAATAGCCCCTTGAACTGTTCAGCGACTCGCCTCTGAGGTAGGTGTCAGCAACTCCTCAACGAAAGCTGCACGTGGAGCGGCTTGGGGACTGGCGTTTAGGGCTGGACTTGCAAACCCTACACTTCATAGGAAAGATCCTATGGGCCCAAGTACATGATCACCCGGACTAGCCCACGAGGCGCGCTTCATGTTTTGGGCCTTCAAGGTTGATGGCCCAAACATGCTAAATTGAGAGTACAGTGGAGGGATACTTGCAACAATGATGCGGCATAGCCGGTGAATTCTGCGCCACTCACATGTACACTGGTGGTCAACCACGACGTGTGAACGGATCCAATGACTGCCAGGTGAACGGCATTACTTTATCTGACATGCGGCCACTTACGCGACTGATGACCTGGTTTTTCACAGGTCGGTATATAGCGGACAGGTGCTCCTTCACAACCAGGGTTCTCTCCTCCTCCATCTCAGAGAGATCATCAGATGGTGGTTAGCACCACATCATCTCAGCTTGGAGGAGAGCTGCAAGAGCGTAGGGTTCGCTATCGGACGAGCCGGTGGGTTCTAAATCTCGCGCCTTCCTGAACACCTGGCGGGTGATCATACCGTAATGTAGGGGCCTTAATAATCAGAATCGGGTTTTGGGGGTTCCTTATTATATTTATAGTAGAATATACCCCCCAAACCCTATTTTAAATATTAAGGCCCCTATATTAGGGGCTCATCACTTCGAGCAGGGTTTCATCCCATAGGGTTGTTGTCGAGGGTTGTTATAGAGTCATAAATGAAGGCCTCTGGCAGAATTAATTATCTGAACAAATTCAAGCAGGGTCGGGGTGTCTGTCCCATAGCACAGTTCTAAAGAAGAGTTTATGCCTACCTCCAGAACTCGACGCTGCTTGCAAACCAAATATTATGCAAGAGGCCAGAGCAACCCATACTAAGGGGAAGCACGTTGTCTTCGACTACGCCATGCATAAACATGCAGAAACCCTCCCCCATCAACAAACACTGACTGGGCACCCTAATTACGAACCCTGAGCTCTCAAAGTAATGATAGAATTCGTTAAGTAATCGACCGTCTGAGTAGTCTTGAGAAGCACCCACTTACGCAATGCCACAGACCCAGATAAGACTCATAAGACCCTTCTTAGAGCCCCCTTATTTTCTAACAACGACGCTTAAAGACCCTTACACGTAACCATGAAAGCCTTTGTGAAATTCGGGGTACCTTATTTTGAAGTCCTTATAATAAGGATCCTACTATTTAGGGTACCATATTAGGGTCCCCTATTTTCGAAAACCCTCCAAAAACCTTCAAACCCAGGCAGTGCGGTCCTGGGCCAAGACTTTGCTTGGCAAACAGCCGTCCTTCCGGTCTGCTATTTAGGGTGCTGTATTAGAGTCCCCTATTTTCAGAAACTCCCATAGGGTTGTATAAGGGCTCACCAGTCTATGTGGGGTTCTTTTGATTTCAAGGGGTCTTGCAAATGCTCCACAATGGTATCATAAAGGTCTCTTAAGGAATTTGATGGTGTTACAGTGTGTTCCTAAGGGTTTTCATTCGGGCATTAGGCTGAGGGTCCTAAAAAGGGACATCCTCCTAGGCTCCCCAAAGAGTTAATTTTCTCATTCGTAAGGTTGTAAAAGGGCTTAGAGTCAAAGGCTTAGGATGTACCCAGCTGTCCAAGAGGTTGTGAGGATCTCTTTAAGTTTCAGAAGTCCTAGTCTTGAGGGTCAAAACAATGTGACTAGGGCTTGTAAAGATTCGGGTTGATGTTGTTTTTCTTTGGACGGTTCGCGTTTAAGGTCGAAGGTTGACGGCTTAGCCTCTTCGGGTTGAGGAATAAATAAACGAGTTGTATTTGCGAAATCCACTACTTGAACCCTAAAGCCCATAGAAGCAGAGTTTTGCGTGCCTGGATCAAATCTGCACTCACCAGATGCCCCGGCCTCTCATTTAAATCCAGAGACAACCTGGGAAGAAGTGAAACAACCCAGCCACCCCAAAAACCCGGACCCTGCAAGAACCTACTGGAAGCTGCTGTGTTGTAGGACCCGTATTTGCGTGGTGTAGGATTTAGAAACAGGGACTTTATGAACAACAATAGTCTAAGCTAGACAGGCAGATAGAGAGATAGATAGGTAACGGTAGCTACAAGTAGGGTTAACAATTTTGAGAACATGCTGCTGGATGTAATGGCACATAAAGGTACCTTAGCTGATTCGTTTATCTTCCAATCCGTTAGATTCGTTTCGAACAATGAAGTATCTTGTTGTTTAGTTTCTTTGGGTTTTGCGTTCGTATATCATGTCGTGAGTAAAGTTCTAAGATCCCAAAGCACACAATGCTTTTGTGCTTTGAGTTCCGGGGTGAAAGAGAGCACCAAAACAGGACCGGAAGTGGTGGTCAGATTCCTTGGCCCCTGCAGCTAGTATAGGGGCCTCAATAATTAGAATAGGGTGTTGCGGTCCATTACACCATAGTTAGTTGTAATCAGGAAGCCCCAAAATAGTATAGGGAATTATTAAGGCCCCTGATTCTCAGCTTGATAAACCCTAAACCTTAACCCCAAACCTTTAGACCCCATACCCTGAACCCGAGAACCGACGTCCCCAACCCAAACTTACAACATACGCAAACACTGACACTTAATCCAAACCCTAAAGGTCCAAAGAACACTGATAGACGCCTTCTAGCATAGATTCCAGGACCCTCAAAGAACCCAAAACGTCCTCGTCCAAGGCTAATCCCTTAAAGATCGCCTCAGAGGGGGTCACGGGTTCAGGGGCTTCAGGAAGTGGGGACCCCTTCGTTCGGGGGGGCTTAAGGTACCCTACTCCCTAAACCCTAAACCCTACTCCCTACAGTAACTTCAAGCTTTGCTGCCCACAAATCAGCAAAGGCAGGCCAATGGCAACAAGCTCGGAAGCTTTCAGTTTTGAAAAGGGCTTCGGGGTGAGAGTCTGGAGCACTCGGGTATAGGCTTTAGCCTTCGGTGGACTTGATGCTCTGCAGGGTTTTGGGTTTTGGGTCCGGAAGATCTATAGTTTACAAGCTCCTCTGCTAAGTTGAGGGGCTGGGGGCCGCTTTGTACAAGGTGAAGAAGCCTTCATAAGAATAAATCAGAGCCTACAAAATTACCCCGCCCCAAAGCCCCCAGACCTCCACACTGCTAGTATGCTTTATTGACATACGCTACACATATAGTACTCATAGCTACCCCGATTTGCGAAGTCAAAAAATTGCCAAACATACCCTAAGTCAAGCCGCAACACTACACTCACCCTAACTCTTCCAAACAACGAACCCTCATCTCCACTCCAACCGGCTTACAATACATGGGGATCCGGCATCCAACTATTCAGGCCTTGTTCATGCGTGGTTTACGATCTGATTCTACGCCGAAACCCTGTAGTTAAATGGCACTCTAGGAAACACTATGCAAAACCGAGCAACAACTAAGCTCTCCTGCATGCATCAAACGGATACATACATGTGTATGTATATTATATTATATATATATATACATGTATAGATACATGTTTGTACTAATGTGTGCATGTGTGTAGATATGTCTATATGTATGTCTGCTATATATACATATATACACATGTATGTACGCATACACAGACACGGAGAGATAAAGAGAGAGAGAGTGTGTGTGTTTATGTGAATTGTACATTGCTTGAAATGGTTTAGGAGCTTCGGCCTCGGCTTCGGGGTATACGAGCATCTCCTCCAAGCACAAGGGCGATTCGTCCTCCCAGAGCGGACTTCTGTTCCAGGGTGTACTCTCTTCTTGTTTTCGTTCCGTTCGTTCTTTTTTGTTGCGATATGTTGCCTATTCCTGTGAGCTGCCTCTCTAGTGGAACCATATTCTGAGACAGATGGGTCTCCAGAGTGGAGTGGCAGAAGAGGCCAATGATTTACAGACTGCTTGAAACAGTAGCAAGAACCCCTGTAAAGACTGGGTGACAATGATAGCAGTTGAAAGTTAGGTACTCCTCTAAAACCTACACCCTGAACTCCGATCCTTATAGACCTAAACCCTTACTTAGACCCGAAGTACTAAAGAACAACACCGCATCTTTCAAGTAAACACAAGCATACCCATATCAAATAAACACAACGGCTTCAGCCCCATAAAATCCTCTTAACCCACTATACTCGACTCAACTCACTCTACCTTTACGCAACCACACAATAGCCGAATATGCCTAGCTTGTTGTATCTCAACAAGTTCCTAGCTTTTGTGACAAAAAAACACCCTCCCTTAATCAGGATTATCGGCTTGCCTTTATTTTACAACTGTGCAGAGGGGTTGGGGATGAATCTAAGAAAAAGGAGCGAACCGCTCGAAAGGGACTAGAGAATCTGAGAAAGAGGAGCGAACAGGTCGAAAGCAACAGGAGAATCTGACAAAGAAAAGCGAGCTGCTCGAGGGTTCCCACAGAATCTGGAGTTTCAGGTACTCCATGTTGTTCACGGTTCAGGTTTCGGGTTTATGGGGTTTAGAGTTTAGGGTTCGGGCCCTCTCTGGACATCTGGCTCACGCTCGTGCGAACAGCTTGCCCGTCCTCCTCACGAACATTTTTGAGCGCCGGCCTGGATTTGGGTTGGAGTAATCCAGTGAGTAGCTGTCTATACATTAAAAGGTGTCGGTTCTGGGGTCGAGGGTTCAGAGTTTGGGCATTCGAGGGTTTGGAGTCTGAAGCTTGATCAGGAACTACAAAGGGTCCAGGACTTAGGTCCCTACTTTTTGGAGGTATTTTTTCTTATGGGCGAGGTACTACTGGGACGTCTCCTGAAATCAACTTGTCTATGCCAGAAGTCAGAGACGTTAGGTTCTTACGTGTGTGCGTGTGTGACGTGGATTGCAGGGTTTGATCGAGGCGCTTGGGTTTAGGGGTTTTCGGTTGCGGGGTCTCGGCGTTTAGGGTCTAAGCTTTAGGTGTGTCCGGCTTTTTCGGAGCTAGGGTTCAGGGGTTTAGAGTTTAGGGGTTTAGGGGTGTAGGGTTTAGGAGTTTAGGGGTTTAGGGTTCAGGGTTTAGGGTTCAGGCGTTTAGGGTTTAGATGGGTTTAGGTATTTAGGCCATATAAGTGTTTGGCACCCAGCTGTATTCAATACTCCTGTTCTAGGGCTGCTGGGACGAAGGCGAACCGGTGACTTGCCGTTTCAACGGGCTAAGAACCTTACAAGGCCCCCGGTACCCTACATACTCCTCCCAGAAGGTATGAGCAATTGCGGGTTGTTGGGAGACCTCTATAAAATTCGCAGAAGCCCAAAGCCCAACAGCACTAAACCCTGTTAAAACTTTGTAATCACATGGGTATGTGAAACCTAAGGTCCTAAAAGCAAGGGACTGTTTGGAGCTTGGGGTTTAAGCCTTCAGCCAAAAAACTAAACCCGAAAAGGGTTGTATGAGGGATCACCTACCTCGCGCAGTTTCAACAAAACAACTTGCTCGGGGTTTAAGGAAAAGTTCTTGGTTGGTCGACACCGAAACAAAGGGATAAACTTCTAGGAGGTGAGGGCAAGGCCTTTATCCTAAATCCTGTACCCTATCTTGACATCTAAACTCCACAGGGGGCCGTAGTTTCCGGACCCCCCTGCAACCCCGCGTCGCTCAGGAGACCAGCAAAAACACTGCTGTTGGAGGTCCCTTCAAGACGAAGAAGCCGGATCCGAATACCGAGGAAAGAAGCACAAACTGCCCAACTAAGACATCAACCCTGAACCCTCAACATCCCTCAACCCTAACCCTAGGCAACCTCAGCTACCTTCCGGTCAATTGTAGCCAAGGGGCAAGGGTAAACCCAACAACGGACCCGCGAGCAGGATGAAGCCCTGTTCAAGAAGGGTCCATCTGTGCGGTTTGAGGGTTTCGGGTTTAGTGTTTTGGGGGTTTAGGGATTAGGACCCTAAACCCAAAAACTTTCCGTGGATTACCTTGAACCTGATCTTCCCAAACTCGAAACTTGAAGCAAATGGTGCAGGGTCAAGATGCGCTGGGTGAAGCGAAGGAAGGCTTAGCGTCTACCTGGATCTTCTTCTTTAAAACCTTCATGTGTAGAGCTCCTTATTAAAGAGTTCCAGAACCTACTATTGCGCAGGATTCGGGGGAACTGGTCGTCATGCTGTCTGCAATCATGCGAAAATACCGTGTCGTATAGCTAGACTTGCAAACACAAGCTCGCAGCTTTCTAAATCACGTGCCACATATAAAATAGGAGCCCCTAGAACGTCCAGTTTTTCTGTTGACCACATAGCTACGCGCGATTATAAACGGATCTCGAAGGTGGGAAGTTTAAGTACAGGAGTTTGGGAGTCTTCGCAAATGCAGGGAACCCTAAACCCTAGACCTTATACGCCTCTGTAATTCGTAAATGGCGTATACGGCTTCAGGGTTTCGGTGGGCCTCGTGGAGTTGTATGTAGGCTTTAGGGCGTTCTGCGAAAGCTTGTCTAAAATTTTTCTATGGTTCTGAAATCGAGAATCCAGATTTAGGAATTGTGCCTTGGCCTCAGGGCTTACGTTTTGAAAAGGTCTTTGGCTTCAGGGTTCGGTCCTTGGTTCTTGAAGTTTCTGTAAAGGCCCCTGCAAGGGTTCTAGGAGGCATGAGATGAGTAGGGATTCGGGATCAACAAGTCCAGGCTTCACGACTGGGGCTTGAAGGCTTACATGGCTGGTCATTCAGCTCAGGAACATGAGCCGTTGCAACCCTGTCCATGCCTCCAAGTCCAGACTTTCCGAGCGGATCTCCCACTCCTGCACACCACAGGGATAGGGCTTAATCCGAAACGGCTCTTTCGGCTGCGAGTTGTAGGTTTTGCATTGTGATTACATGGCTTTTAGGCTTCGGAGTTGGCTACACCTGAAGCAAGACGACTAAGTTGTCAACTCCGCCAGCAACGCAGCTTGGACCCTTCCATCAAAGCATCAGCTGACCCTTCTTGGTAGTTGTAGCTGATTTCTCTCCGGCTACATGTGCCCATTTTGCATAGACTTACCTTTAACTTAAGGCGTCAAAGGATTCCCATATACTATGTACGTATATGGAGCCTTGGGGTTTGACCTCAAAACAAATTCCTCTACGCCATGCTCATCTCTTCTGGCCTTCCCGTAGCGTCGGCCATCTGAGTCTGTGTAAGGCAACCAAGGTTATGCCTGAAACCTCAGGCCCTTTCCTAGACTCGTAAACGCATTACCTTCTATTAGAGTGCAAACCTTCAATGGGGGCTGGGTGAAGTAATATTCCCCAGCAGGGTAGGTGGAGACCTGTTGCTTCCAAGACGATTGCCTCCGCTGTTGCATCCAACCTACAGGACCAATCGAGTAGTTGGAAGTCGATATTCCCTGCAGTCTGCAAGGGAGGCATACGTCTGCAGGAGAAGTTGGTGCAGACTGACAGGATACTGGCATGCTACCCTGTCCAACGACTCCATATACACTTGCCAGCGAAACAGCCTGAAGTAGAACCAACGCCATGCAATACGGTTCCCTGGTCCAGAGGCATGCCAGGGGACTCATGCTGGTTGTGCTTGGATCACGAGTCGGACCGTGGCCAACAACTGCGAACTCTCCGCTATTTCCTTCTCTTTGAATTAAAAGGCAAGGCAGCGAGTGAGAGACCAAGGCGGTCGAAAGGTCCGCTGAGTCTCATCTCCGAACAGAGTCCAATCGGAGCATTGATCAAGTCTTGCGCCCCGAGACAAGGGTGAGCAAACGTAGCACCCCCGGCTTTTTTAATTGGTTTAACGAAACAATGCAACCGTATTCCAGCCCAGGCCCGGGTGAGAGCCTGCAGAATGCTGACTTACCTGCAGCACCCTAAGATTGAAAAATCGGCAAATCGGCTGCAGGCTTTGGGGGTTGGGGTTTAAGCTCTGGGGTTCAGCGCGCAGGGTTTGGAGGTCAGCTTTCAAGCATATGAATGATTTAAGTGGAAAGCCCTGGACAACAACACCCCGAAACCCCGAAATTTCCCGGAACACTACAAAACCACCTATGAACCCTGCCCCCCGCCCCAAAACCCTGCTACCTGGAGGAGGGCGTCGGACTTCTTGGCCTGAAGGCAGGCTCAAAAGTCCCAGCAGTCTGTCTGAGGGTCCCAAGACCCTAAATCCTAAACCCTACACCCTCCACGGTAGCTAAACTTTACGCCCTAAACCCTAAACAAACCCTACACCCTAAACCAGGACAGCAAGGATCTACTCTAAGGGTTTGGGCTTCCATTCGGAGCTCGGGATGGGCTTGGAAGCTTCGGCTTCGAAACTTTGGGACGAAACCTGCGCATACGGTTTCGGTGTTCGAGGGGGTTAGGGGTTTAGGGTTTAGGGGTTTAAGTGTTCGGTTTAGGTGTTTGGGGCTTAGGGGTTTAGGTGTTTAGGGGGTTAGGGCTTTAGGTGCTTACGGGTTTAGCCTTTAGCATTTAGCAACATCGGCAGTTCTCTGGTCAGGGCTTCGGGTGTAGGGTTTAGGGATGAGGGTTTAGGGTTTAGGGTTTTAGGGTTTGGTGTAGTAGGGCTTTACAAGGCCCTAAACGGTGTGTAGGAGGGCTTGGAAATTTAACAAAGGTTTACCTCGGACTTCATAAAGGATTCGTACGGGCTCTATGAGCGGCTCATAAGGACTCAATAACGGCTTTTCCAGGCTCATTAATAATAAAGGATCTTTTCTAGCGCTTAACAAAGGATCTCTTCTCTGCAGAGCCTCAACAGACCCTTAACAGCCGGAACTCTAGATGCCCAAGAGCCCTCCCTAAACTCTGAGCTTCTAAACTCCTAACACACGATGTGGGTTGGGGGGGGGGGCATACTAGAGCAAGCTTGCTAGAAAGGGAGGGCAAGTAAATGTCGATATATATATATATATATATGTCACTACAATATTTCGGCTTCTGCAGAGTTCTTTCTGACCCTGGAGCCCTCCACGTCCCATGAAAACAGCTTCAAACACGTAACAGTGCGCGTGCCTTGGATTTTTGTATTCTCATCTCCACACTGAGGCCGAGCATATGGCAAAGCTCTTCAGCGTCGGCCTCGGCTACAGGATTCGTCGAGGACTTCGGTTTCATGGAGTGGAAAGCTGTTCACTGTTTACGTGTTTAGTATTTCTTTCGTGTTTCGAGGCTTGGGGTCTATAGGGCTTAGGGATGCTTGGGGTTTGGAGCAAGGGTTTGGGGGATTGAAATTTGTGGTTTAACAGCTCTG
The DNA here is from genome assembly GCA_003297005.1 of Symbiodinium sp. clade A Y106. Taxonomy (NCBI): domain Eukaryota; class Dinophyceae; order Suessiales; family Symbiodiniaceae; genus Symbiodinium; species Symbiodinium sp. clade A. The sequence continues at coordinate 15,975 of BGNK01005624.1, forward strand.
AGCTGGACTCTTTTCATAGAGGGGTTCAAGATTATCGAAGGTGCTTGCAATCTTGTTCGTTGGTTTCGGACCAGGGGTTAGGACGTTGTAGGTTTAGGGGCGGGTTAGGGCTGGGCTTTATGGTTCAGCGTTTGCGAGAGACTCCCGTGTCCCAAATGAACGCATCTTGCAGCATAGCCGCCTAAAGCTTACACCCTATGCCACCACAGCGTTTAGGGTGTAGGTCCGGTGTAGTCACGGCGATAAGCCGATACCTGCAGGTTTGAATAAGACGATTGAATCAGTTCAGTGAATGTCGGAACAGTGTGAGGCCTGCCCGCAGATCCATGCCACAGGTCTCGCCCAGTTGTTCATGTAGCAATGTTGCCCGGGATTCCACCCCGTATTGCTTGACCAGCAACTGGACCAATGGTGGCCTCCGCACCCCTTCGTCTACAAGTCGTCCTCCCGAGATGCAAGTTTGCAGTTTGGGGCTTGGGGTTCAGGATATCTTTCCTCTTCGTTCCCGAAGGTCATGCCGAAAGGCGCCAGGGTGACACCAAAGCAGGCACTGTACCACCGCAATCTATGGCAGGCAGAAACGTCTCCGTAACAAGAACCCACTACCCTATAAACCCATAAACCTAGTAGGGGATGCTTCCCTAAACCCGATCGCCTTCCAAACCCTCAAAACAGCAAACTCCGAAACCTAACCGCCCTAGATGCAACCAAAGCTCAAGTCTTAAAACCTGGTTGAACCCCACAGAAACATGCAAAACCCTGTAGAACCCTAAGCCTCCTCAACTTAAAAAAAAGAACCCTAAACCTCCTCAACTTAAAAAAAAAGAACCCTAAACCTCCTCAACTTAAAAAANTCCAGAACCTCTTTTAGCGGGGGAGGGGGGGGGCTGGGTGGAAGATCCACTGCCGAGCGGCCGGTGTAATCGTCTTCAGAGCACCAATGCGGACCTTGCCATTATGAAGATTCGGATTTGTAGGGCCTTATAAAATTAGAGCTTAGACTTCAACTTCTAGTTCAGGATAATAGGATGCAAGATCAGAGTCTTGCCCTTTTACTCAGTATGGGGACATCACCTACTGTTTTGTTTGTTTTGGGGCTACCGACGGGCTTTCTAATGCGATGACAACACCCACAACTAACAACCCTGAGCATAGGAAGAAGCAATTATCCAAACCCTAAGCCCTACACCCCCGATCCCTCTGCTGAGGCAATGGCCTTGGCTGCCAGCATGGAGCCTGCCACTTTAGGGTGCGTTAAGGGGGCCGGAATTGATACATTAGGGAATCATAGCTTTTTGGCGATCTTCATAACAGAATGATAGGGTGCCCAACGGAGCAGCACCATTAACATATTCGAACCCCTTTTGGGCTTTGACGGGGATTTGTCGAAGTTGAGGATGAGGCGGATCTTCTTAACACAATACAGGGGCCGGAACAATTAGCATAGGGTTTCGGGACAAAAAAAATTGATAAGGAAACACAAAACAGCAAGGGTAAGGCCCCCTACATGATGGTTTGGAGGTAAACGTCCGGGCAGCCCAACAGACACGTTGCGCCGGTACAAGTGCTTTTCGTGGCTCCGAAACCCCTCAGGTTTAGGGCTTATTTATTTTTTTGAGCTACTTTTTCCGCCTGAGGTGCAAGCCGTCGACGAAAGACCACATGGGTCAGGAGAATCTAGCCCTCTTACGCACCTCCGCTTGCAGGGAGGAAAAACGAAGCAAAAAGCCAGACCCCAGCCATCACAAGTTGAGCCGTGCGAATATGGTGCGGACGATTCTCAACGCCACCATATGGAAAAGGCAATCTCGAAAAGAGAAAAGCACTTGTAGCATTGTAGCATGTGCCGGCAGGTCACCCATGTTAGCTGACCATAAAAACCCTCAGCATGCCATTGGACTCACACATGGCGTTCAGATGCTCACCCCAAACCCAGGGCTGCTTTGTTCCTGCTTCCAAAACCGGCACCTTCCAATGATGATACCTGTTTGGCCAGCTTGCGAAATCACATCGGCGTCTGTACCAGTCACGTCCCCATCCTGTGTTAAAACCATAGCAACGCCCCGAACTTCCGTACCATTGCTTCCAGCAGTTGCCACTCCAGTCCCAAGTACGCCCCTGACATACCAGCGATTGCGGCACGGGGTAGGCGTGTGGCAGAAAGCGTCCGAGCCTGTATCTTTGAAGGCAAAATGACCATCCTCAAAGGCATCTCCTTCGCCGCTGTCCAAGTCTCGGCTGATCTGAGCTGATGTACCACCCAAGGTATGATCCTTTCCTCCAATTCTATCAGGAGCATTCTCAACTTCCAACTCATGAACATCCATCTTCACAAATTGCTTCGATGCTAGGCCCACAGTTTTGCATGGAGCCACTTTATTGCGCCGTCGCCCCTTCTTCTTGCCAACCCTCTGGTCTCCATTTACAGCCGTCGTTGAGACATCCTCATCCAAGACCACTGTTGATCCATTCACTGCACCGCTGTCACCTTCTTCCAGCCGGTGTAACCTTTCCTCCAGCATCACAGCATCTGTTTGAGAGCTGTTGCAAGACCACCTTCTGTTCAGCAACCTTGGCTTCAACCTGCGCCAAACTCTCCTCCCAGATCTGTTGCACCCTCGTAAAACTCTCCTCAAAAGCCTGATGGTTTGCCCTCTGTAACACCTGAGTCTGCTCCCCAAGCAGCACCCGCAGCATACCCAAGTCCACATCAACATCGCCTCTCATAGCCCGAAGTCCAGGCGGCGAGGCACAATCACGCGGTTCCATCCGAAAGCACACGGCGAGGAGGCGGACACTCGGGTTCTTCAACAGAATCTTGCGCCAAAATGGCTAGGGTTTAGGGTTTAGGGGCCCCGACTCTCAAACCCTCACATACAGTTGTCCTGTAACCATGTAACCCGAACGAGCCTAAGCAAACCGTAAGCCCTGAACCTCAAACCTTAAACCCTAAACCCTAAACACTAAACCCTAAGACCAAAACAGCAAGCTGCCTTCTGCCGCTTTCAGGCGACTGAGGAGATGCGGATCGAAGTCTTCCGTGACGAAGTCTGGAAGCTCGAAGAGCCTCTTGGGCTCAGGGATTTAGAGCTTTCGGGTAACCACAGAAATACAGCGAATACAAAAAGAACTCATATGTAATGAATAATTATACTAGTCAAAGAGAATGTACGACCTAGGATAATGGTAATGGGGCTGAAGGGGTTTGGGGTTTTAGGGTTCATGGATTATGGCTTCAGGATATTGGGTGTCAGGGCTTTAGGGTTTGGGGTTAAGGTGTGCGTAAGTGTGTCGGGCCAGGGATTCTTTGTAGGGCTGGGAATTATACTTAAGGCTTCAAGCAGCAGCCATAGAAAGATGGAACGGATGAGTAATGCGAGGATTGCCCGTGCCTTTTTCTTAACTCCTGACCTAATTAGTCGCTGCGTATAAGTAGCTATCGTCTTCGTAGGGTGCTATAAGGCTTGGGCAGGCGATGACAATTTGGGATTTCGTGTTGGCTCTCGGGGCTAATCAACTTGAAAATCAATGCAAAGCAGTCTGTTACCAAGCTTGGTTCTCTAGCCCCACGTCATGTTCTTCAAAACAACAGCATCAGGCCTGGAGTGTGTTTTTCTCACGCCGCCGGCTGAGGCTTAGGCCGCTTGGGTCTCGGTGGCAAATAAGTTTCCTTGGCCTTGGCCCCGCTCTCATCGCTGCTAATTGTAGACTTGAACCGCAAGCGTTCGCTCGCATTGGCGGCACGGCTTCCCAGCTAGGACACGCTGTGTGGCCTTGCGCCATCGTCTATACCACTGCTGATATATAATGGACTTTTGGGGGTTGGGAGGTTTAGGGTTTAGCACGCCTGCACGTACAAAAACGCAACACATGGGAGCACAGAATCCCCAAACCCCACTAGGGTGATGGTACCCTGTAACCCGCCTTTGAGCCTAGATACCCCAAAGCCCTGTAAGTCCAAAATCAAGAACTAAATCCAAATCCTAGACCCTAAACCGGAATCCGAATCCATAACCCCCAACCCTCCTGAACTCACCTGCACACTTCACTTCGCCCCTTCCGCCACGAATTCTGGGGCCTAAAACCCTAATACCCAAAAGACCCTACACCATAAACCCTTAATTAAGCCCTAAACCGTGTATACACCCCAAACCCTAAAACCCTACAGCCCCAAACCCTAAACCCCAAACCTCTAAACCCTATATAGCCTCTACACTCTAAACCCGTAAACCCCATACCCAAGCCCGCAAACTGCGAATGCTGGGAGCTGGGCTCGTCCTCGAAGCTCGCCGCCTCCTTTGGGCTTTCGGACTTAGTGGTTTAGGATTTGGGGGTTTAGGGCCGAGGGATGTTTAGGGTTCAGGGATGTTTAGGGTGTATAGGGTTTGGGGTTTAGCGATGCTTAGGGTGTATAGGGTTTAGGGTTTAAGGGGTTAGGGCTCTTTTTGTTGTGCTCCGTTCATGTAGCTGGATCTTCTGATCTTGGTCTACTTCCTTGTTGGTCTTCTCTTTATGTGCAGTTATGCCACTGTTCTTTCTTGGGGGGGGGGGGCGAGGGGTGCTAAGGGTACGGTTTCGGGGACAGAGCCTCTGCTTCCCTGCTTCGGATAGCCTTCGGGCATTTCCTGGACTGCTCCTTCGATGGGATTCGTGTACATGCGAGGGCCCAGTTTCATATGTAGGACTCGGAGGGCTTATGGTTGAGGGACTATGAAGGTTGTAGCCCTGACGTACACCCTACAAGAGTTAACTGTTCTGTGGGTCATATACTACGAGGCAGGTTTCGGAACTTCGTAGGGTCCAGCAGGCTTTGTTGGTCTTCTTGAAAGGCTCCGTTTTCTTTGATTCCGGACACAGGTCCTCTAGTGCTAGACTCCTCATTTAAAGTCTGGTCCAATGTGCCAGCAACCCCGACCCTAGGACCGACACCCTAAACCCTAAACTAAACCCTGAAACCCACTCCCCTCAAATCCGAAGCTCTGATTCTGTTTGGAGAATTAGCCTTGCGGGCTTAAGTGATCAGGTATTTCATGCGTTCGGGTTTACGTTTCTTTGGGTCGCAGAATGGGGTTAATTTTCCTAGCTTCTACACGATTTCAAAGTGTTTCAAGGCCTTTTTTCTGGGTGTGGGAGCTCTGCAGGGTTTAGCCCCGAATGCTTCACCCTGTACACCCTAACACAGTTCTGAGGTTTTTTAGGGGTGCGTGCTACCGTGGGCAATAAAGGGACCAGATACACTCTGAATGGTTGTCGGTAGTACTTAAACACTGCTTCGGCTCTTGGACCTTTATGTTTAGGGGAGCCGCAGGACCAGAGCCGGACATATCAACCGAAAAAATTCGGGTCTGGTGCTTGAAGGGTCTAGGATTTGCGGTGCCTCGGCGCTCATGATGTTGGCAAAGTTCACGGCCTTTGCCAATCGCCTTCCCGTGCCGAGCTCTCGCAATGGAGGCGGTGGGACAGGGGTGTGTACAGTCAAGCTGCAGTAAGTTCTTGTCAGGGCCCCAAACAGCCCCGAAAAAACACATCTGCCTAGAAACTCTCCCATAGACTAGAGTCCCCAGCCTTGAACACAACAACCGTTGCATCCCAAACTCTTACCCTAAACTGCCCAAACAAAATTAACGTCCTCGCCATATAAAGCAGCCCGATGTCAAATGCATAGACAACCCTTCTCAAGCCCTGTCCTACAAAGCATAGAGCCTTGAGCTGTCAGCTTCAAAATGCTACGCTGAATGGGTATAGTCTCTTTCTGGGCTGCAGAATGACAACTAGCGTTTAAGTTGCAAGTAATTACCGTGATACTCACGCACTAAAGTGAGACAAGCCCTAAATTGAACCCAGTTCTCGTAGCCTTAACCCAGAACCTCTTTGACCCTTAGTCGTAGCGCTAAGTCCTATACCGTAGACCCTACATCCCCCCCCCCCCCACCCCCCAAAGCGTAAACCCGAAATCCTAAACACTTGGAGACAGAAGGATGCCGTCATGGAAACCGTGACCACGGTTAAGGGTCCTCGTGCAGTAGGGCTTAGTCAGGGTTTGGAGGTCAGTTTAATGGAAATGATACGAAAAAGTCAAAATCTTTCGACATTTCTACGTTTAGTGGTGCTATACATGAACTTGTAAGCAATGTGATACATACCTAAAGCAACAAGCAGCGAGAGCTAAGGTCAACAAAGCCCTAACACACTTTGCACAAAACCAAAATCTGCAGCCTTATGAGGACCCTGTTGGTATCCCAAACTTAAACTCCCAAACCTGTAGCCCCCCCACCCTTCCTACTCCAAATTCACCCTACCCTGCGGCAGGGGCCTGCTTCGAATAGAATTTACAGGGGTGCTCCCTGCAGAGTCGCGCTTTTGCTTCTGGTTTTCTTCCGGGTGGATGGTTGCAGGGTTAGAGGGTCTCGGGTACATAGGGTGTTGCTTGTTGGGGCATGGGCCATGGGATTTTTTGCAGACATCATACCCCCATAATAACTCGGCCGCCTTGCTCTCAAGTTTAGATTTAGCCGAAATTGGTACTTTGGACCTTGCAGAATCGTGGACTTCGCAAGCAAGTGTAGCACCCAGAGAGTCCAAACAAATGATTAAAGGGGATGTGTCTTTGATCATACTGGTTAAGGGCCCCTCTAGAAATTTAAGGGGCGTATTCCTTACTTCAAGGGGGCTGGAATTTCTGTGCAAACCAAGTGAACCTGTGTCCAAAGCCCCAACAGCCTCCCCAAACAAAGTAAGATAGATCTCCGAACTTAAAAGTAAGTTTAGGGTTGCGGGGTTTGGTTAAATGCCCTCCCAGTGACTAGCGAAGTTGAACTCTTCACAAACCTTGACGTACCCTCTTTAAGGGACAGGTCTTCTCCGAAACAGAACCTCTACTGCCCCTGGGTTCTCTTATGTTCGATCGTTCTCATTCGGTCGAACTGTCGTCCCTGTCCACAGGTTAGCCTTCAGGATCGTATAGGGTTTGTACTAGCCTGAAGGCGTAGTATCACTGACTGGGCTACAAGGCTGTCTTCTAGGTTCCCTAGAACCCCCGAAGCCCATTCACCTGTAGTCATAGGTTACAGACATTGGTTATACAATGGCATAGATGTGCAGCCGTAAGCTAGTGAGCTGCTAAATGGGTCACTGGATCTCGAAGATCTGCTAAGGACGGTAAAGGGTGTAGGGCTGTGGAGAATGAAGGGGAGCTTGGTTAGTTACCCGGCGTTCCTGCTTTTGAGTATAGCCGCTCTTTCCTAAACCCTACATAGACACTAAACCCTGAACCCTAAACCCTGAACCCCTAAACCCCTAAACCCTAAACCCTCTAACCGCCCTCAACCCTAAGACACAAAACCCTTCCTGGATCTTGGAGTTCCCTGAAAGCTATTGATACCGAAGAGTATCTATGAACCGAACACGAGCTCCTCAGTCTAGTCAAAAGGCCTTATAAGTATGCTCCCGCAGTAGTATTGAAGATGGACCGCCTTGATAGACTATCTACCCTGAGCCCTACAGCCTGAAACTATATTATACTGATCCTACAACCGGAAGTGCAAAATCATGCTACCACTCCCAAAACTAACTTGCAGTACTACTATCCTACCTGAATAGTGGCTCTCTTTGGACCCTTAAGACAACCATCAAAGTCCCTTATAGAACCTATAAATGCCCCAACGAACCCTTAACTGTTTGGGAGTTTTCGACTAATAGGGGGGGGGGCTTTATTTTGGGGCTCTTTTATTCAGGATCCTACTATTTAGGGTACTATATTAGGGTCCCCTATTTTCGGAAACTCCTCCAAAAAACCTTCAAACCCTAAACCCTAAACCCAAGTGGAAACTCCTGCGTGAATTTGGTCGTGCGGACCCAAAGGCCCTCGTATTTGTTCCGTCCTGTGCTCGCCCCGCCGGGGGAATGGGGACGCCGGACATTAACCTCGGCTTTAGCAGGCTCTTGAAAGATACTACAGGGTCTTAAAAAATTCCCAATACTATTTTGGGGGTTCCTTTTTATGATTGTGGTATAATATACCCCGAAACCCTATAAAAAACTATTAGGGCCCCTACAGCCGGGCCGCGGGTCCCAGGTTTAGGAGCTGGTTGAGGAGGTAGATTTGGGGATTCTTGTTCAGGTGTTTGGGAGCATTTGAAGGAGAGACTCTCGGGGGTTGAAGGTTCAGGGGTTTATTGAAAGGGTTTTCGGGTTTAGGGGTTTGGGGGCCTTGTTGAAGGGCTTGTGTGGAGGTTTCAATTATGGCTTTTGGTCGGTTTGGGGCTTTTAAAGCCTTGTTGAAGCCTTCTGAATATTTGCATGGCAAGCCTTCTGGGGAAACGGTGTTACTGGTTAGATGTGGGGTTCGGGTTACCTATGACCCTAACTTGATTTTACTATGGTATAACCCAAGTAACGTTCAGCACAAGCAACAAGGACATATAGTGAACCCCAGAAAGTTGGAACATCGATTTAGGATGATTCATGCTGGGATTCCCTTTAGTTTACTTTAAGGGCATGAGGCTAATGATGTTCCAACTTTCTGGCTTCTACTATAGAAGTGGGGTATGCGGATTCAATGAAACGCCCGACCCTTTGAAGGTTGATGGCTTTCTGGATGCAAAGTTGCACATCGAAGCCATTTGGGGGTTCCGAAAATTAGGGATACCTTGTCTTGGGGTCCTTATAATAAGGATCCTACTATTTAGGGTACTATATTAGGATCCCCTGTTTTCGGAAACTCCCATTTCTGTAGGAGCTTGGATAACTCTGCTGGCGTTGTACAGGGGTAAAGCGTTCGATGGTTTGAGGCTCAGGGTAGGGTCGTTGGGTTTACAAGGCGTTTCGGCTTGGGTTCAGGTGTGGAAAGGGGGTTAGAGTATCTGTACAGGTTTGAAGAGAACCCCCTGCATTGGGAAAGGATCTCGAAATGTGGGTTTCAGGTATACCCTAAGGCTCCGTAGTAGTTTCTTTTTGTGGTTCATATTTCGAAGCCTATAAGGTAACCTGACAAAGGAACTACTATGGAGCCTATATGGTAGTTTATAGGATTTCGGGTTTCGGAGTGCGCAACTGAAAGATGCAGGTAGTGAACCTCCCGGGCATGGCTGCATAGCAGCATTGTCTTGTTTACATTATATTCTGTCATTCCTGACCATAGAACATGCTATCCAGAATGGTGTACTTCAATGTAAGGAGTAGGTTTAGTTCATCCTCTGCCTCTGCCCGCAAAAAATGCTAAATCCGGCTCAAGGGGCATTGCTTCGGATTCCAGGCATCTGTGCGAAAGAAGGGTGCGCGACCCTGAATCCTTAAGCCATACGAGCCACCCTGCGTCTGTTCGATCGCAACTACTCCTCCTTCAACGATTCGAGCTCTCATGCTTGATTTTATGCTCCTCAAAGCATGGCATGTCAATACGATGCACCGGCATTGGTATCTCAATTCTAAACTCTTTAACTCCTCTACATGCGAAGAAGGTGCTTGACAACACACAGACTCCGGTCTCGGTTTTTTTGGGAGGGTCGCAGATCTAGGGTCAGGCTGTGGGTTGCTGCCTTCATGCTTATTGCTGCAAACCTATTTAGGCTGCAGCTAGGAAGCAAATCAGGCAAGTTTGATGGGCAAACACCACCCACAAGCCAAAACATATCCCAGCCCCGAAACCCTAAAGAACCTCCAACGAGCTACTTAGCCACATCTCCGGGCCAAATAGCTGCGGTCAGGAGTTGAATGTTCCCTTCGCTGCCTTACCGTTCAAATTCGTAAAACCCTGCAACCCCCCTTACTTCTGCAGGGTCTTGGCTTGTATACCAGCTCTACAGAACCTGGTTTCCTCAACATAGTCTAAAGGTGTAGGATATCGGGTAAGATAGCTCTTGGATGCTTATGTATGCTCGTCAAGCGGCATAGCAAGCCTTTACCTTCAAACCCCAAGCCTGCAAAATGCAACCCTGAACCCAGAAACCCAAAACCCAGGCACCCAAACACACAGTCAAGAAGAAGCATTGCGAGCCCTGCCAGACGATACAGTGAATCCCAAGCGTGACCTGTAAACTCAGTAACTCTGGCGGGTGACACGAAAATCGCAAACAGCTGGGCCTCTGCATCAAAAACCGGGACCCCTCAAACCGCCCCGAGCAAGGACGTCTCAAAGGCAGACGAATCTCCATGTCTGCAGAGACTCCAAAATCGCTTCATTCAGAAGCTAACGTCTAAGTATGATACAGAGACGACATGTGAGGCCGAAATCGTAGGGAGCCCCTGCATGCCCTCTGCACAGCCTGATAGAACCACTGGAGCTCGGAATGGTTTGGAGTGTCGGGTCCAGTGTTAAGGGCTTTTGGATCCCATAAACTTCAAGGGACGCCCTGAAAAAACAAAATCTGCCTGGCCCCAAACTGCAAAGGCACACGCACAATCACACTCACGCACGCATCCCGTGAACCCTTACTCCAACCTTGAACCATAAAACCCTAAACCCTAAACCCTACTGAACCATAAAACCCTACTTCCTATGAAACGGCCCGGGGCCCCCAGCAACTTCTGTCGGTTGAGGGGTCGTTCCTGACACGAGCGACGAGTAATTATAGAGGTTTGGAAGATTGGAAAGTAAAGTCAGACTAGCTCTTGATGCGAAAATGGGAGCTCGGAGATATCTGATAGGATTTAGCTACCTGAGGGTATTAAAACTACATAGGTAGTACCCCCTACTTTTGTGAGGGTCGGGATACTGATTGAGGGCAGCAAGCAATATACGGCGATCTCTAGAACATAGGACATTTCAATTCCCAATTCCCAAAGACATGAAAGATCGAACTTTCAGAAGAATGCTACTTTATGGGAACCACAAAAGATTCAGCAAATGGTATTGGGGAGCTACCTTAGAGTCAAGTACACCCTACCTAGAACATCACGCGAAACTCGTTGCTCGTGGCTACCATAACTTAACCCTCAACCCTTAACCCTTAAGCTTCAACCCTAAAGCCTTAACTTGACCCAGAAAACGACTAGGCTGGACCCTGAAAACTCAGAATGCAAAACCCACCCCCGAGTCTCAGGGTCCGAGTACCCAAAAGTCTTATACTTATAGACTAAGTATGGTCCTAGGTAAAACCTTGGGGAGGTTCGGAATCCTGGTTTTGAGGGTCTTACACAAGTCAGGAGCTTTAGATTAACCTACACCAGGATCCGACACACAACTGCGAAATTCCGGTGTCGTTTGGACCATCAGGGTAAGCGGTGGTACCCCTAAGCCCCAATAAAACTTAAAAACCTAGACCCTCAACTCCTAAACCCTAATCGTGAATCATCTTGCCGTGCGACTCGGACACGTCTGGGCATGGTGGCCGGCCGGCTTGCAGCAGGGTCCCTTCCTACGCCGGTTTTTTTGCGGGTTTATGCTTTCGGGCTTGTTCACGATAGTTTCAGGGGTTTCGGGGTTAGGGCAATATCTCCAAGGTTTATATCAGGTTCAATGCTCTTGGGATTTAAGGTTGAGGAGGGGTTCAGCTCGGGGTTTATGGTTTTGAAGCGTCGGGGTCTACCTGATGAGAAGGTTCAAAAATGGCCCCCAAAAGCCCTCATCTAAGGGCCTTAGTAGTTAGAACAGGGTTTTGGGCTCCTTCATACTGTAGTTATAATAAGGAGCTCTGAGGCATAAGATTGGAACTATATACATATATATATATAATTATGTGTGTATGTATGTATATATATATATATATATAATCCTAGGAGTGTTCAAACTGGCACCCCATGAGCTACTTGAGGATCGCGGGTTCCGATGTTGATGGGTCTGTTAGGAGTCTTTCCGTAAGGAGGACAACGAAGGATCCCTCAAAAGCTTCAGCTAGGTGAGGCATTTAAAGCTTTTGAAAAATAGTAAATAAGATCCTCTTAAGCCCAATAAGGGGAAATATAAAATGTCCCAAAGCCCTACCTAGTCAGGGTCTAGAGTATTTTTATGGAGGCCTTGCTCGCGCGAACTGCCGCTTTGTCACCAGCTCAAAAGACGATTTCCGCAACTGCCTTGCTGTGAGGGCATACTTGTGGAGTGGTGGGCGAAGGCATCATCTCCGGGCATGCGTGCAGGTTAGGCAGACTGCGTAAGAGTATGAAGCTCCAGGGCTGTCAAGGACGTTTGACACATGAAGTTCAAATAGCCGTCCTCTCCAGAGGTGGGATCCTTGAGATCATTCCATCAGTGAATTCTGACAGCTCACCGTGAGCGGCGAGTGCTCTTCGAATCACCTCGAAGTTGCATTTTCCACTGGTGCCCGCTGGTCGGTAGCTGTCAGGAGCCGTGCCAATCCAGACATGGCGCCATGGCTCTTATCCAAGGTGGGCTCTAGGGTTTAGGGCTCGAAGTGCATTTTTGCAGTAGAGAATCGGGTCCAATGGCTCGTGCAAGTATGGATCCTTGTATTCAATAATCACAGGCCAATCTTAAAGCCGTTTGCACAATGCTACACATCTTCTATAAAGGGGTTGCAGGTCGGGCTCTCTTAAGTAGAGTTTCGCGATTTCGTATTCAACGGGTTTTGGGCTTCACGCTTGAGCATTTCGGGGGTGAGAATTTGGAGTGCAGGGTTTATGGCACTAGCAAGGCTTCAGGCTTTTCCCGGTGGGGGGCGATATGAATCCCATTCCCAGTCGCCCCTTTACCGGCTTAGCAAGCAGGCTGTAGCAGCCTTGGAGGAACTGGCGTGACACCCTGAAGCTATGCTCGCAAAACCGTAAACCTCGGGGACCTGAAATCCTAAACCCTAAACCCTTCGTAAGCATAGCTCGCTGAGGTCAGAACCGTTTGGAAGCATGGCCACCTCAAGTCAGCCGAGAATCAGCACTAGGGTGTTGTATAATTGGTCTTCGGGATGCAGTCCGACTTTTTCGGGTCAAAGGGGGGAGGAACACAACTATTCAAGCTTCCACTGAGACGCGGTGGGTTGGAAGATCCCACTGACTTGCCTTTCTGCCAAAGCCGAACTTCCTGCTGAGCAGGTATGTACAGCCCGCTTCAAAAGGTACTCTGGCCAATTGCGGGTAGGTTCAGGGTTTTGGTATTCAGCCGAAAAAGCTGAAACCCAAGACCCCACCCCTGAATCCACGCCCGAAACCCTCATACCCGTGAGTGGTGGAGGGGTCCTGAAGGCCTCTAGGGGGGAGGGTGTCTGGCTTATTCTAGCTTGGAGCCCTTAGCCCAAGTTTGTATATATCCCGCGCTTGTCTTTCACCTCCAGTTCTTCTGTAGGCTCGCAGCGGTTTGCTAGCTGCTGGATGTGTTCGGGTTGAAAATGATAATCGATTCGGATTTGTCAGTGGCCCCACGCTTTTGGGGGCAAGCCCATCACCAAAGCTCTAAACCCCAAACCCTCCCTGCACAAGACTAGTCCGTACTACAGAGACCTATAAAATTGGACCCAGGCTTTCGGAGTGTGAATTCTGTAGTTCTAACAGGAACTTTACTTAGCGACTTAGCATGGCTTGGGGTTTTCAGAAAATAATGCTCCCACACGCGGAACTCTAAATAATGGACAAATATCATCAGGAGAAGGCACTGGGCCATTAAACCCTAAACTCCTAAACCTTGAACCCATAGCCTCCAACCCTAAACTCCACAACTTCTGAGGACTGTGCCTCTTCGCTGGAGTCGCGCCAGGGCCATGACAAGGACCAGCGGGCGGGGCTCACAGTTTCAGAGCATTCTTGGAAATCATGTTTAAACACAACGACTTCACCAGCTTCACTCTAAAAGCAGCCTGAGTATTGCCTCATAAGGCATCTCGACGCGTTTTGTCATAGCTCTGTGCTCCAATTGTACGAGTATGCGGGGTTTAGGTCTCTGGCGGAGCTTATTGGTCTGGAACCCAGGGCTTCAGATTTTCGGGGGCTTCGAGAAGTTCTAGAAGTCACTGCACGACGATCCGGGGTGAGAGTTGGCAGGAGGGTGGGGGAGAGGGGGGGGGGGGGGGGGNAGCTCGCATGCCATGGCATCGGAGGGTCGGCAAACAGTGCGAGAGGCGCAGGACATTTTTGGAAGGGGGGGGAAAGGGGCGGAGGGGCAATTATGAGCAAGGATCAGCCCTACGTTAAGGATACATGCGACGAGACTGAACCTCATGGTTCACTCAGCTATAGAATGCAGGCCTTTCGATGCCTTTCGTATTCTAAGAGGACTTGTGATTGGGCTATGTATGGGAGTTTCCGAAAATAGGGGACCCCAAGATAGTACCCTAAAAAGGTAGGATTCTTATCAAAAGGACACCAAAATAAGGTACCCCTAATTTTCGGAATCCCGTATGAATGCTGGCAGTATGAGATCCCTAGGCCCTCGCCGTTAACCCCGTGACCAAAAACCTAAACTCAAAACCCTAAACCCCTGAACACTGAAAACGATACCTGCGGCTCTTTTTTGTGTGAAGGGCTCACAACCTAGTAGTTTGCAGGTTTGGGGTTTACGCAGGTATGAGTACCCCGAACCTTTCAAGTGCAGTGGCTAGTCGGACCCATCGTGCCCTGGAATCCGAAGTCCCCAAACACCAAAATCAATAGGTACTGTGCATTTGCTTCGCGAGACCATGAAGCTTGCGCTGCTAGGGATTGTGGGGCTTCGGCGGCACCGTGCTGCTAGACCCGACATGTGGATCGTTCGAATCCTTGCTGAAGTTCCTGCAAAGGGAATGGAGGCTCAATTGGCGACTCGAGCTGTGGATCTTTTCTCACATCCTCTCTGCAACCGTTGGTGCTTTTAGCCTAGGAAGGACGCCAAGTCCAAATTCAAAAATGGCTTCAGCACAGCAGCCCACCGCAACTTTCCACCCAGGACTGCAACTTATACTCAGCGCATTCTCCTATAACTGGGCAATTAACCAGGGAGAAAAAAGTATAAACTTCTTTTTCATAATGGTTCCTTTAAGAAAAAGTATTAAAGTATGGTACTCCAAAGCCCAGATAAGGAAAAGCACCGTTGAAATCTTGGGAGGTTTGGGTTCGCGATTTTTGGCTTCCTAGACCCCCGGCCGATACGCTTTCGAGATGCCTAAGCTGCTAAGCCATGCTTAGCGCTGTGTTGTGAGAGCTGTTCAGGCTGGTCTGTATGTTCGTGGCAAGAATTGTGTAATATCAACATCAGTATCAATATCAGCAACACTTACGTGATCTTCAGTGTTGCTGTCGCTGCTTATTGCTTTTGACTGTCGTTGCCAGTGCCGAGTACTTGTTGCTTCTGAGGCTAAAGGAGCCAAGGCTCCGACTCCTTCGACTCCCCTTAATTTAAAACGGCATATTCCGTGAAACATGATGCGGAACCCGACATGATTCAATGTATCCTCTAATTTCAAGTGCTTTTGGGGTCTCCAGATAGGTGAGTATGCCCTCAAAGAGAGGTATCAGGAATCCCTGCATTAACCATCCTCAAGATCATTTTTTGGGGGAGTTTAGCTCTTACAAAGGACCTCACCATCTAAAGCCGATGCAGGAACACGCAACAACTTGCCACAAAACACACTCCTCAACCTGAAACACGATAAGGCCTTATGAACGGTAGACGCGGTGCCGCTGCGTGGTAAAAGCATAACTCTTCCTATAGCATGTGGCTAACTTCAGGCACAGCAGGGTCGACGTGACAAACCTACAAAGTTTGGGACGAATCTCTAGTTCTGGGATGCCTTCCGTCGTTCCAAAGAAGGTTTGGGAGTTCAGGGTTTCGTGTTGATTAACCCTAAACCCTAAACCCGCAAAGCTTCAAGATTCGGGGTTCAACTGCGTGTGCAACTGATCTTCAGAGTTAGAGCTTGCAATAAAAGCCATTAACAAGACTGCTCATGTACAGAATGACGTTGAACACTTTCTACTCGGGGACCTAGTGCAACTTTTGCATCAGCGCCCAAACCCATATAATCAACCCCAACTAAACATTGTAAAGTACTAAAGTTACTACAGAACCCATCTACTTGTCCAGTTTCCTCGGGGAATTGAAGGTTTGCCCTCAGCTAAGGGTCATACTAACCCCAAGCCTATCACGATCACTTACCTGACGACTAAGGAGATTGTTGAGTTGGGCCACAAGCCGCGTAGGCTTACAGGGTGCTTAGATATTCTAAATGATCAGACGATGGTCTATTATAGGCTATAGGCATGTTGGGCTTTGTGAGAGTCTGCGCTCTTTAAGATTTGGAAGTAAGGGCCGTTCGGCAGAAACTCGACATCGGAGGAAGGCGGGGGCGGGGGCTGAGGGGTTGCCCAAATTCTCTTGAACTAGGTTCTAGGGGTCTCAAAGTGGATTGCGGCCGTAGACCGAGCGCCCTGTATACTTAAATTCACACTAAGCCCCGGAACCCCTCAATAGTGGCTTGAATAACTGGCATTGGGCTTTGGGGTATACTATTATAGAGTTATAGCACAGGTATTTCATGTTTTGAGGAACCCTCAGGAATAGCATTAGATAGTCCCCCAAACAGAGTTGAGGACACTAGGGGCTGCATTGAGGGTACCTGGGCGGGTCATGATAGATTCTAAGCACAAGTGACAACACTCTCAACACTAAACCCAAAGCCCCAAGCCCCAAACTCTAAACCCTAAACCCTGAACCCTAAATTACTAAAACACCAGGCCCTAAACTCTAAACTCAAACATTCACGCCATACAGGAACAGAGCAAAAGATAATCGTTGACGCCCTGCAGCCTTGCTGCATTCATGCTGTCCTTTGCAAAACGGGAATTTCTCGTCTTTAATTGCAGGGTTCTTTGATGGCGTTTCGGTCATTTGGGGCTTTAGGGTTCAGGGGGTCCTTTGGGTAGAGGGTGAAATAATTAGGACGTGCTATGGTCTTGAGTTGTGTAGACTAAATGATTAAAGGCAAGTTCCCATCACAAGTATCCGGCAGAAGAGACCTTAAATCCTAAACAACACCTATGCGCAGCTCCGCAAGCCAACTTACGCGCCTGTTGGACATGCCAGCAAGGCTTTGAGAAATTCCACAAGCGACGCGGAGTTCGCAGAGACGAACTACAGAACAGGCGTTGCTTCGAGACACCTGCCCTGCAAGTAGGGTCTTTGTCAGGTTTGGGGTTTAGGGCTTAGGGTTCACACAGCTTAGAACCGAAGAGTAACGGTTTCAGGAACCAAGATGGCAGTTTTTCTCAAGGCCGTAGTAGCCTTCAATCGGGGGTGTCTCGCTTCGGGCCCATTGGCGCCGTTCGCGCCAACCGGTCCCCCCTAAGCCCTGGCTACTACAGCCAGGTCGTCGTGAACCTGAACCCAACCTAGCCTTGTACAAACTAAGGTAGACCGACTACTACAACCATTTTTGACAGAGCCCGTAGACACCTTTTCCACGGCTGATTGATTATGAGAACCAGCAAAAAAACAGGTACGCACATAGCAGCCAACCACACCCGAAGACAACCGTGAAGTTTAGCTGCAGGGTTTGTAAACTTGAAAGCCCCCCTAAGCACTAAATCCCAAACCATGGGTTCAGGTAGCAGAGGTTGGAGATGGTGTTAACAGCTTTCCCCATTGGCCGTGTAGGCATGGCAGTGTCGATCCCACCCTCACTTTGGCGATGTATAGCCATCATCGAGAATCACACCAGCCTTAGAGAACGAGGACCTAGAGGGGTTTTGGAGGTTCAGCAAAGGTGCCGGGAAGGGCTTTACACGACTTCCTCTAAGTAAGGACAAGCTTTAGTGAAATAAGTGGGTTTAGGGTTTAAGGGCTTCCGAAAATACTTTGTTTTGCGGTGTGTGTGGTTCCTGCACGTGTTCTTGACTTATGGGTTTTGGAGCCCTTGAACGACACCTCTGGAAACCTTATTACGGAATTCTTCAAGGAACCCTTCCCTAACCCTAAACCCTAAACCCTCAACCCTAAACCCTAAACCCTGAACCCTAAACACCCTAAACTCTAAGCCCCGATGAAGGAACCTTGACAGGTAGGACGCCGCATTGTGGGAATTCGTTGAGCTCCCATATAGAGCCCCCACAGAAACCCAGACAGCCGGTTCAGGATTTACAGAGTTTAGCGGCTAGGATTTAGGGTTTAGGATTTAGCAAACCGCAACACTGCAACACAATGGCTGTGCTGTTAAGGGTTCTTTAGTACGACTTCCTGGTACATGTCCTGAAAATAGTGGGTTCAGGGCGGTCGAAGTAAACTCCATACCTTGCTTTGTACAGGATCCAAACCCTGCACTCGAGAGAGGACTTACAAGGGAGATGCCAGGTAACCTTACCACGGACATTACAGGTAATTCCTACAAGACAAATGAGCGACAACTACCCCCCAAGTAGCCCCTCAACAAATGATACGCGCCTCTTTACCCTACAGTTTAAGTTGTAAAGAGTTACCACTACACAAAGGCGGGAATAAGTGTACTACTGGGGAAGCCCGAATCAAGGCCAACCGGTGCAAAAGCAGCCAAAAACCGTTAAAAGAGCGCCGGTACGAGCAATACTTGCAAGGCAAAGGGTACGACTAGTATTCTAGTATTAAGAACAGTAATACTGGTAATAGTACTAAGAAGAGAGCAACATTAGTTACAACACTAGCACGACCAATAGTACTAATAGTAGTCTTAGTGGACGTACTAAGAATAGTACTCATGCTTACATATACAGCAATCATATCCTCTTTGGTTCAATACGCTTGTGTGCTCCAGTAGCATTAATTTGTCCCTGCACTCCTGCTTTGAGCCTCCCCGGGAGTCGGCCAGGCTTTTCGTCGATGTGTTAGCAGGCTTTTAGGCTGTAAGGAGGACGGCCAAAGGGTCCAAGTAACCGTATGGTCTATATTTCGGGTACTAAGTACCTGCAACAATGGTACTTGGTCCCTTTGGGTTTTGGGAAACTTCAAGCCCAAAACCATCCACAACCTTGAGCCTTCCGATTGGCTTGAACTTGAACTTGCTGAGTTCGCAGTGCCCAAGCAGAGAGTTGGTTAAAGCATCAGAACGGATAGAAGTAGTGAGAAAAAACATCAAAGGTTGCATGGATGTCCGAAAACTAGCCCCGTTGTTGAGGCTGCATCTGCGCGTTTGTGTAACAAAACCCGAAACCCTAAATAAACCCTAACAGCCAAATCGTAAAAGCCCCGAGAGCCTCAGCAACAAGCCCTCTTAAAAGCTTTTACAAGACACGCAGGAAACCATCACAACGATCCCGGTAGCCCTGAAGCCCCTGAGAACCACCGAACGCATGCAAAACCCGCCGCCCACCTGCTAGCAGCTCCCAACATTATTGGGGGATCATTGTCTGCATCCTCTCGAGTCTAAACGTTGTAATACAAGTAAGGCGCATGCCTTAATCATGGGGACCATAAGCATCCCAATGTACGTCTGCACGAAGCCCTTGACAAACCCTGGAATAACTGACACCTATACTTAAAAAACCCAAAACCCCTAAATGCCCCTAAATCCCAAAACCCCTAAATGCCCCCAAACCTAAATCCCTAAACCCCTAAACCCCCAAATCCCTAAACCCTAAACCTAAATCCCAAAACCCCTAATCCCTAAACTTAAATCCCTAAACCCTAAACCGCTAAACCCTGAATCCCCAAACTCTTCAAAGTCCGAGATCCTGGCATCATCGCGGACCATGGCTGTGGACACAAAGAACAGGCCTGCAAGTACACCTCAGCAGGGAAGGCTGTATACTAGTGCCCTTCGTCGTGGTCGTGGTGGTAGTGGTAGTGGTTGTAGTAGTTGTAGTAGTTGTAGTAGTTGCAGTAGTTGTAGTAGTAGTAGTAGCAGTAGCAGTGGCAGTAGCAGCAGCAGTAGCAGCAGTAGTAGTAGTAGTAGTAGTTTTGGTCGGTGTGGCAGTGGCAGTGGTCGTGGTAAGGGTAGTGGTATCGGTAGCAGGAGGGGTAGACTACGAACCAGGTCTGAGAATAGTCTACACCCTTACCGACGCAAAGGCATCGGTTTTCAACACGGCGGGGAGGTTAAATCAACAAGAAGCTTAAGGCTTCGGCTTAGGGTGTAGGAATAGGTGTTGACGGTTCACCGCTCCAGTTCGACTTATACGGCAAACTCGAAACCCCGAATAGGGAAGTCTTTCTCAAAGGCCACTCAGAAATTTAAAATTGAGAACAAAGGTCCTAACGGCCGTGGTATCTAGATAAGGGTTCGTGAAGATTTCCAGTGCGTGCGGGCTCAGTGGCCGTAGCTGGCCATGCGCTGGATTGCGCCGAGTGCGCTGGAATGCGCCGAATTCACTGGAATGCGCCGAATGCGCTGGAATGCGCCGACTGTGATGGAATGCGCTGGAAAGCACCGATTGCGCCGAATTGCGCCAACTTGCGCCGTTTGCGCCAATTGCGCCGACTTGCGCCGT
>BGNK01005625.1:986-36284 GCA_003297005.1 Symbiodinium sp. clade A Y106
CGTCAGCACATTGTAGGTCGCAAAGCGTATGTCAAGGTGCACAGCGGCAGCAGGCGGCGCCGGCGGCACAAGACCAGCGGTCGGGGAGGGTCGACGCCCGGGGGATTGTGTCTGCAAATTCCCTGCAGTTGGCTCGAAGGCGAAGAGGGTAGGTCAGTCTGCAGAAGGGGCAGCGCATAACCAAGCCCACCGTCCAAGCGGGTGAGCAGCCAACTGTGCAGGCCAGCGCGGCAGGACCCGCTCATCGAGGGGCAGGACATGGTAGCGGGCATGTTTAGCGAAACTATCACTGAGCTCATTACCAAGATGTCCCGCGTGTCCCTGGATGTAATCCCCTTCAAGGACGAGGCGTTGCTGGACACATTGACGTAAGAGTGCTGCTAGCTGACTGAGACTAAGGCCTCCGTCCGGAGCCGGAACATTAGCAGTATGGGCCTGGCAGAGGGTACCGCGACTGGCTGTCTGACAATCGTACCGTAAGTGACAGGGAACGCCAAAAGAGGCACCGTACTCGAAAAGCCAGGCAAGCGCCCAACAGATGCCGAGAAGCTCACTCTGCAAAGAACTGTCATCGGTTTCACCAAGATAATACGGCGTGCCAGGTGGCACAGCGGTGGAGGCAGCAGCGCCATGGAAGTACGTATGGTTGCCAGCAGTGATCCATACGGTGAACGCCCAGCCGGCTGGTGCAGTCCGGAGTGGCTCTACNTACGGCGTGCCAGGTGGCACAGCGGTGGAGGCAGCAGCGCCATGGAAGTACGTATGGTTGCCAGCAGTGATCCATACGGTGAACGCCCAGCCGGCTGGTGCAGTCCGGAGTGGCTCTACACGGCCAGACGCGGAGCCGTCCGTGAATACATCAACACGACTCACCGGGGCTGAGGCTGGAGCATCGCGCCAAAGCCGAACATTCAGCAAGGCAGTGCGGAGCATAAGTGGTGCCTCCGGGAAGTGGAGTATGGGGCTCAGGTCATTGTCCAGCCAATCAGCAACGGAATCAGTACAGCTCTGCATCTGAAAAGCTGTCAGGGGGATGACCTCTTCCAAGCTGAGACCAGACGGCTGTCGGGCAGGCCGACCGTCTGGGGCGGCATAGTGCTCGACCAAGATATCTAACAAGGTGGCAGNCTGCATCTGAAAAGCTGTCAGGGGGATGACCTCTTCCAAGCTGAGACCAGACGGCTGTCGGGCAGGCCGACCGTCTGGGGCGGCATAGTGCTCGACCAAGATATCTAACAAGGTGGCAGCAAAAAAAGCCCACTCGTCCGTGCTCGAGGCACACTCGTCCAACAGGATAAACAGAGGTCCCAGGTGCCACTCTGGTTCAGCGGGAGGGGCTGAGTGGCAGGCCCTGCATGGTGTAGGAATAGGCCGACCAAGCCTCGCAGGGCCGAGCACGGCACGGCCCTGCGCGGACCACTGTCCACAAGGTGCTGATCGGAAAGCTTTGGATGGGCATCGGGTGGCGCAGGCAAGGTAGGAGTCGGGGGCGACTGCAACAGCTGGACAGCACGGAGAGGCTGACAGAGCGATGCAAGACACGCAAGAACGAGAGCATGTCTAGTCACGCCAGCATGTCGCTTTGCGGGAGCAAAAGCAGAGCCCGCCCGCTGGTGCCGTCCATCAGCACCTAACCCACCACCGGGAAGTCCATCAACATGCGACGCAGCGGCATCAGCGGAAGAGCGCCCGGCGGATGTCGCGTCGTTCGCCCTATGATCGTGTCGTGGATCGGGCGACGGAGGCCTCTCATGGCCATGATCAGGAAATCCAGCACCATCAGAAGGTGGCTCTGACAGAAAAGAGGGCGGCACGTCGGGCACAAACGTAACAAGAAGCACCTCACCCGCAAAGACGGTGCGGCAATCGGCCGGATCATCCTGCCTGGGATGTCCGCCTAAGACGTCAACCCGAAATCCAGCAGGACAGAAGTCTTGCAGGCGGTGAACGAGGCCGGTAACGTTGTATAGGCCATTCGGGGCATAGGCAGCAACAAAACCAAGCAAAATGGGTCGCAAGTCAAGGAGACAGACGACCCAATGGTCGAGGCCCCCGGAAACCGGGGCTGGCATATTGACTGCAATGAGGACTGAACGCATCAAGAGACCCTGGGCGGCAAAGTTAAGGATGCGTGGCCAAAAAGGCTGCAAGAGCAGGGTATGACTAGAAATATCCAGCACGGCAGCAACGTCCTGGCGAAACATGGCAGCCCGCCGCCGATCAATGTCATAGCGGACCGGTTCGTGGTCGGTGACAAGCCAAGTGCGATCCCCATACTCGCCGGGGATATCCGGTGCGAGTGTCCATCCTTCAAGAGTCTGCAGCATGTCGCGCAGTACAGCGTGTATCATAACAGGGTGAGCAGGCCGAGTAATGATAATGAGGTCGCCATGAAAAAGCTCGATACGTGCATGTGGACCGAGCGGCCACGGAATGTCACGCACATAGACCGTGGCAGGGGCCGCAGCTGGAACATCGGCAACAGTTAGCAGCGAGGCAAGGGTCATGGCTGCCGGAACATTTAGGGCGAAGTAGCGGTCGTCAAAACCCCGAAGGTCGAAGTATACCAGCACTTCAGTCAAAGGCCACTCCGGAAGGGCAAGGAGAGTGCCGTATGTGGTATCTGGCTGTGGGTAGACCTCGACAAGCTGAGGGAACCGGGCTATAGCATCCCGTGAACGAGCCGTGCTTGCAGTAGCGAGCGNTGGGTAGACCTCGACAAGCTGAGGGAACCGGGCTATAGCATCCCGTGAACGAGCCGTGCTTGCAGTAGCGAGCGCGGAACGGACGGAGACCGGTGGCCACAAAACAACTTCTAGAAGTTTGGGTAAATAACCCCGAGGGATGCAGCCGGTGTCCGCCGCCTGGGAGAGCGGCCGCAGCACGCTCAGCGGTATGTCCGGGAAACCGAGTCACAGATGGTGGCCGTAAGACATAATCAACAGTGAGCACATCACCGGACTGGACTTGCATGTGTATGCCGTCAGGAGCACCGGCGATATGTACATCATGCCCAAGCGGGGCAGTCTGCCTCAAGAAACGCCGGAGATCAGGCAGAAATAGAAGGCCTGCGGGCGCTTGCCAAACAAACCAATCTTCCTGTATAGGGCGGCAGTCAACAATGACAACCTGTAGGGGACCCGTGGCAGCAGAGGGCCTGGAAGCGAGGACAGCAACGGCAGTGCGGCACGGCACGCCGGCAAGTGCAATGTCAGCAACACGAGGGCGTGCAGGAATGACCGTGACGGAGGCACCGCCAGCACCGATGGCCTCAGCAAGGCGCTGTCTGTGCTGTAAGGGTCGGCTCAAGTCTGCTCTGAAAAGCTGGCAGCGCCTTTCACTGACAAGGCAATAAGCGTCCGGAATCTCCGGCTCCGTGATCAAAGAGTGAGCGCTCCACTGCCCTGCATCGAGTAAGAGTTGGCCGAGGTCCCAAAGCAGGGGTGGGGGCGCAGTGACGGGCACAACTGTTACCGTAGTGCCGGCAGCAAGGTGTGCAAGAGTGCCCGGCGGCAAGGGCGTTTGGTCTAGGCCAGCATAGATCAAAACATCACACCCCCGCATGCCAGCAAGATCTTCAAGTGTGACGCCATCAACATAAGCCGGAGCAATGACAGCAAAGAGTCGTCCGTCAAGTCTGGTGGCATCCGCACAAATAACAAGTGCGTCAGCTTGCCAGTGCGGCGCAGCAACAAGGACCCCGGTGCCATCAGTTGGTTGTGGAGCAACAGGCAGGAGGTGTGGAAAGCGAAGAGCCCGATCTCTTGCACGTGCGGCCTGGACTAAGGGCAGCACGTCTTGCAGCACAGTAGGGAACTGTACCTCGACAACGACAGTTTCAAGGTTGTAGCCTGGCACACAGATGATAAAAGAGGCACGCCGACATAGCGCATCTTGGTCTTCATCGGAGGAGAGGGCGTCGGCCTCCGGCAAACCTGCGTGCAAACGCGTCGTAGAGGCATGATACCGCCAGAGTTCACCGAGGCGATCAGCCGCATCTCGCAGGGTGTGCAGGCGGCGCTGCTGTGCATCACTGGTAGCGGAGGGCTCCGACAGCAGTTTGAAACACGTAGCCAGCCACAGGTGTAGCCAGGCGGGACTGGGCTCCGGGTGCTTAGAACACGCAAGCACTGCACCGCCAGTGCACAAAGGCTCGGGTTGACGAGAACAGTCCGGCTGTGCAAAGCAAGAGAGGCCGAACAAGTCTGGCAAGGAGATCGCGAGCCAAGGCCGCTGTGCTTTGCGAAACCAGGCCGTAAAGGCGTCCAGGTCACCGTGATACGAGTGATCCGAGGGTGGCACAGAACGCTCTCTCTGGGGGAGCGTCGACGCCTACTCCGTGACCTTGTAGTGGCGTCGGATTGCGATGTCGGAGGAGCCTGATCGGAGTCCTCCGATTCCTCGCCCTCGTCATCAGAATCATCCGTAGTCGGATCGTAAGGGGACTCCTCAGGATCTGAAGTACAGATGTACTGGTAGCCAAAGACGAGGGTGTCGGAATTCTCGACCTGGATACGGTCCCGACGTCTTCTCCCTCCAGTCACTTTAAGCTCCCATCCAGGAGGGGGACGACTTCGGAGCAGGGCGGGAGCATAACATATGGGACTTCCAGCACCACAAATTGGACGCCTTCGGCAACCTGTCTGAGATCAAGGAAGATAACGCACTGTCCTTCATAGATCCGATCGGCGACCGCAATGACGCCCCGCACTCGAATGCCCCGGTACATGATATGCTCGATGCAGCCTGGCTTGGGCGTGTGAAAATCCACTGTGGCACGATCTATCCCAATGAAGCGAGCAGCCGCGACNAGCCTGGCTTGGGCGTGTGAAAATCCACTGTGGCACGATCTATCCCAATGAAGCGAGCAGCCGCGACGTCTCCGGGGTCGTGCGAAGCTTGTGGCCGATAAAGGTATCGCCCGCTGGCGCGCAATAGCAGGAGCGAGCTACGCACGGAAGGGCCAGCTGGAAACCGCGGCGGAGCCTGCCAAACATCAGGAAATTGAAGCCGGTATTGGAGGTCGTTGGCAAAACAAGGCATGCGATCGGTGCGCATAAACGTGACAAGGCAACCGCTGGCAAGACGTATCTCCTCATCCTCTCGCAGGGGTTCCGTGTCTGTGCCGGTATAGACACGGTAGCGGCTGTGGTCGTGGATGCTTGCTTCTCGACACAGCTCAGGTTGGTCTCGTGACAAAGCTGGTAAAGACCGGCCCGTCAGCATGCTCTCCAAGGTCACGAAGATCTAAACAGACAACTGAGAGGGCCGAGAAGGTAGGCCAATCCGGTGCCAAGATCATGGCGGCGCAAGAGGGGAAGGGCTGAGGGCGCACCGGCATTGCCCTGTTGCAGTATGGCATCCTAAGAGCCTGAACGTGCCGCTCAACAGCGTCAACTGCATCCTCGATGTCACAAGGGAGTTGCAAGGGGAACTGCAGGGTTTCCGGAACATATGAAGGAGCACTAATCCACACCGACACATTACATTCCCGAAAAACAACAGGCCGTGTTGAACAGCATTATCAACAACCATAATCTGAACCGGCACCGGCGGAGGCGGGCCTCTGGGCGGACTACCCGCTACACCGATGTAATCGCTGGCAAGAGTAGCAATGCCCTCGTGGATCACGTCCGGGAGCCTATGAGCCTCCGGAGNCTGAACCGGCACCGGCGGAGGCGGGCCTCTGGGCGGACTACCCGCTACACCGATGTAATCGCTGGCAAGAGTAGCAATGCCCTCGTGGATCACGTCCGGGAGCCTATGAGCCTCCGGAGAACGCGGGGCTTGGGGCCCTGTAGAGGCAGGCGGTGAAGCAGCAGGGGCATCAGTTTCATGAGGGAGGGGCAGATCTTCAGGTGCTTCCGCACCATATACTGCACATGTGTTTGCCTGCATCACCCATACTGCTTGGAGACCAACAAAGACATGTGGTGAAGGGGGTCTGGGGATGGGCAGGCAGCCCAGGATCAGTGACCACAGACAGGAAGTCCTCCTAGAACCGGCCGTGCGAGAAACATGTCTGCCAAACCTACCTTTGCGGTCCTGCCAAGGCTGCCAACTGGCAACACGACCATGACACATAGCGTGGCCCAGAGGCTGAAGAACCTTCGGCTGAACTCCCAGCAGCGGAAGGCTGCAGAAACGACCTAGCGGAGTTGTGGCCCGCCAGGGCAGAGTTAAGGCCTTGAGCAAGGCCAAGAAGACAAGCACCAGGAAAGATCGTGCGAGAGGCAAGAGCCAAAACGCGAGACCGTTCAAGAGCGAAAGAAAGATCTCCTCGCTGCTTGCGCCGGTGCCAGGAGGCTCACTTGGCGTGACCGCGGGCAGCAAATGCTCAAACCATGGTGGGAGTCCCTGAACCACCGATACGCCTCTTAGGTACACACGGTNGATCTCCTCGCTGCTTGCGCCGGTGCCAGGAGGCTCACTTGGCGTGACCGCGGGCAGCAAATGCTCAAACCATGGTGGGAGTCCCTGAACCACCGATACGCCTCTTAGGTACACACGGTGGAGCAAATGCGGCAAGCAGAAACAAAGCATGATCGGGCATGCAGTGTGATCGCAGAGTGGCTGGCCACTTGCCATGGAGGCAATGCAACAGCATTGAGGAGCAGCTGCCCCCGGGCCACCCGATGCAGCGCCTTGGCGCTTCCCCTACATGCCTGATGTGGGCAGGCCTGACAGCGTGGGGTTGCAGGCCAATGCCAGAGAGACCCTCATCAGCCCCTAAGGAAGAAACTGGGGCAAGGCTCCAAAGAGGAAAGGCATCACCGAAAAGTTCAAAGGCCGGCAGCTCGAGAAAGGGGCCGCTGGGGCCATGGTACCATACCAAACCGAGNGATCTCCTCGCTGCTTGCGCCGGTGCCAGGAGGCTCACTTGGCGTGACCGCGGGCAGCAAATGCTCAAACCATGGTGGGAGTCCCTGAACCACCGATACGCCTCTTAGGTACACACGGTTGAGCAAATGCGGCAAGCAGAAACAAAGCATGATCGGGCATGCAGTGTGATCGCAGAGTGGCTGGCCATTTGCCATGGAGGCAATGCAACAGTATTGAGGAGCAGCTGCCGCCACCGTTGCAGCGCCTTGGCGCTTCCCCTACATGCTTGATGTGGGCAGGCCTGACAGCGTGGGGTTGTAGGCCAATGCCAGAGAAACCCTCATCAGCCCCTAAGGAAGAAACTGGGGCAAGGCTCCAAAGAGGAAAGGCATCACCGAAAAGTTCAAAGGCCGGCAGCTCGAGAAAGGGGCCGCTGGGGCCATGGTACCATGCCAAACCGAATGTGTATGGCCGATTGTTTGCCTGACGGGCACTCACCCCTGCGCCACCGATGTGAGTTTTAGGCGCTCCAGTCAGGAAAGAAGAAGAAGGCCAGGCAGTGAGAAGGCCACTTGGAAAAGGTCGGCGGCGACAATGCGGGAGCTCATGTCCACGCACTAACACGTTATAACAGTGTGGAGGGGCCGCTACCCCCAAGCTATCGATGCAGCAGCTTGGCGCTTCTTCTACATGCTTGCGGGGGGTCGTCCTGGCAACTAAAGGTTGCAGGCCATTATTGGAAAAACCCATATCAACTAGGCTCCAATATGAAAGGGAACCGAAACCTTCAAAGGTTGGTATCACGCGAAGGAGGCTGCTGAGGCCATGGCACCACACCAAACCAAGTGCGTATGGCCGCTCGCTTACCTGACGGGCACTCACCCCTGCGCCACCGATGTGAGTTNGGCTGCTGAGGCCATGGCACCACACCAAACCAAGTGCGTATGGCCGCTCGCTTACCTGACGGGCACTCACCCCTGCGCCACCGATGTGAGTTTTAGGCGCTCCGGTCAGGAAGGAAGAATAAAGGGGCCAGGAAGGAAGAAGGCCAACTGGGAAAGAGTGGCAGCAGCAGTGCGGGAGCTCATGTCCACGCACCGACATTGGCGGGGGCGTACCCACAATTCCTCCAAAGCCCAAGGAGGAATGAAGGCAGCCGAGGAAGACATCAGCGAGGAGGGTCGAGGAGGAGAAGTGGCTGTCGGATCCCAAGCTAACACCTGTACAACTGCCAAAACTGTACAAGTGTGCGTCCGAACCAAGCTCACATATGCGTTGCCACCAGAGACAAAAGCCCAAAGCACCACAAGTGTAGCCTTGCCCGCAGAGAACTGGGCAATCAACGCTCCGAAAGGAGGGTTGGCGCTCCCGTCTCTCCAGGCGGCTTGGACCTGCAGGCTGGGGGCTCGTCTGTGGATGGCCCGCATGAAAAAGCAGCGTCACTCCAGCTCGGTCAGTGGAACCTGTCCTGAATCGCAGAGGTCCGGATCGTCGTCCTCCAGGGTCATGGCGGCCAAGCCTTGCCAGCCCGGAAGGGTCTCGCCCTCCTTGGGGGCATTGTGCAGCAGTTCTCCCGGCACAATCCCAATGCCAAAAGGCCGCAGGGCGCTCCTCATCGCCCTGCGCTCCTGAAGCTTTTCTTCGAGCGTGACGTGTCCCGTTGCTGGCGGTGCTTTGGCCTTGGTGGCTTCCTTGATGCTCGTCCTGGGGGGTCCTTCGCCCGTGGGGACCCTGGCAAGCGACTTGTCGCGTTGTCCGGGATGCTTGGGAAGCTGTCCAGTCAACGGACTGAGTCCAGGCGGTGCATTGTGGAGAGGCCCGCTCTGAACGGGCAAAGTCCGTGGCGGCGAGGCAGAAAAGGCATCGGCAGGAGCTCCCAGATAAGGGTCGGCTGTGGCCAGGGGCGTGCCAGGACGTCCAGGCAGGACAGGCGTCATGGGCGCGCTGCTGCGGCCAGTTGCCGGGGTGATCGGGGCCGCTCCTTGAGAATGCATGGCACGACGAAGAACACCATCCAGGTCGTGACCATCTTCCTCCGCCCAAGCGTCGAAGAGCTCCTCCACATGCTTGTCCAGGCCGACAGCAGAGCGCGAAGCCGGCTCCTCGGGTGGGTGACCATTTGCAATTCGCAAAACCATGTCCCTGGACCGCTGTTGGTGCGCCTCCGCATCGAGCGCCTCCTTCTCTATCCTTTCCAGATCCTTTTGGAAACGTCTTCGTTCCTTCTGGTAGTTCTCCTTTGCGGCCTTGTCGTATGCCGCCCACTGTTCCTGCGCAGCTTCGTAGGCGCTGTGCAGTTTGGCTACCCGGATCTCTGCCTTGCGCGCCACGTTGAGGGCTGCTTGCATATCTGTCACCAGTCCTCCTGAGTCCGCACCCTGGCCTGGAAGGGAGCCAGCACCAGCAGCCACACTGGCCTGTGGGGTCAAGGCATTGTAGGACGGGAAGGCCGCCTTGGCTTTGGCCTTGGGATTGGAATGCCACCAGGAGGAGGCCGAAGGCGAGTATGTGCCGTGCCAAAGGCGCCACTTGCCGTTGCTGTCCATGGCCCACTCTTGTCCCGCCCATGGCTCTGGGTTGCGGCCACGTCCCATGAGGCAGCCGAGGCGCCTGCGGAAACTCAAGCAAGTGGCGTGGTGACCGGCAAGGCTTGCAAGAGCGCGGTGGCTCGGCGTCCGACCCTGTCGGANCGAGGCGCCTGCGGAAACTCAAGCAAGTGGCGTGGTGACCGGCAAGGCTTGCAAGAGCGCGGTGGCTCGGCGTCCGACCCTGTCGGACAGCTGCACGAGTGCGCGAACGCACTCGACGTGCCCTGCGGTGCCACGCAGGGGATCGGCGACACAGCCCGATGGCTAGCCGCAAACGTCGCGTCACTAGGACGCTGGGGCTGTCAGCTATCACTCGCTGATGAGTGTCTTCTGAGCCCTGGGGTATAGGGTAGTGGTTATACGTCCCTTTCCCTGGGTCATGAATATGATTGCCCTACTTATAACCCCACATATAACTACCCATGAACCTCCAAGTATGTAGCCCTAGGCCCTAGGGCTCCGGTTGCCTAAATAATGGGTTACTGGGGTATCTACTATATGGTTAGTCACCTACTATTTAAGTACCTGGAGTCTTAGGGTAATGCATAAAACCCTTAAGCCCCAAACCCTAAAACCCTAAAACCCTAAAGCCGTAAGGTTATACTACCCTACGAGCCTGTTCCCCCTTGCGCCCTTAGTCCATAAATTCCTGAAGCCGTAGGATTCCAGGCTTTCGGTTTTTAGGGCCAGGAGCTGTTTTGAAGTTCGACTTTAAACCTTGAGCCGTTGTGTGGAGATGTGGGTTTCAATGCTACTCACGGCTTGTGCTTCAGGCTTCATCAGGGGATTTTTTGGGAAATCGGCTTTGATAAGACTCGGGTTTCACCTTTCTTGAAGGGTTTTTGGGGTTTATAGGGCAGTTCAGGGCCTTTAGTTTAGGGCTTAGGTTGACGGTTGCTGCATTAAGTGACAGTGACCTTACCTTTCACACTTGGCGACATGTGCCATCGAGGCGAGGATTGTGCAAGCTTACTGCGAAAGGGTGGACTGTTAAACCTTCGGGCATAACACCCCGAAGGCTGAGCATCCAGGATCTCAGGTGTTAAGGCGCACACCCTGCACTTGAAAATCCAAACGCGAACCCCTAAAACGCAATGTCCTTGCTGTCGTAAGGGCCCACCTCTCCTTCTAAACACGTCGTGGCTGGAGTCAGTGTGTTGCTGCTCCTTTGCCGCTGAATTAAGCCGTACCGCTTTCTTCAGCGTTTTGTGTGCAATGCGTGTGGGCAGCAAGCTACGGGCGCGAACTTTTCAGAGGTTGGGGGCAGTGCCAATCATTGTGAGCCTTATAGCTGCCCTGTAGTCATCCCTGCAAAGCCCTCAAACCTAGCTCATTTCGAATCCATGTCCTGCCTTACACCCAAGAGTACCAAGTTGTGAGAGCTGGAAGCCCCGATGCCTTCTAAGTCGAGGCCGAAGAAACCGCTAGAAGCCTTGAAGCCCGAAAGCGAAGTACTCAACGCCGCAAGAAGGCATCCTACATTAACCCTAAACCTGAAATCCAAAATCCACACTTCAGTGATGCCGCAGGAAGGCACCTTGCATTATGCAATCGTCAAGGTCCAAGGCCCTGAGCTTTGATCGTTCGATCGTAAATGCCTCAACCAAAGCCCAAAACCTTGAGCCTTAATCCTAAACGCCACAACCCTAAGTCAAAAAACCTTATAGTCCCTCAACCATGAGCCCAAAAATCTAAGTATATAATGTAGGAACCTGATTAAGAAATCCTGGCCCTGTAACTCCCAAATAGTAGGATTCATATAAGGAACCCTAATAAAGACCCAGGGTTTCTTAATCAGGTTCCTACATTAGCCGTAGCGATACTCCTCTTGGATCCAGGGATTACGCCACTGTGCCTGCGGTATCAAGCAGCGGCAAGCATGCCAAGAGCCAAGTCGTCTCGTTTCTCACAGTTCAAGGGTTTAGGGTTGAGGGATTATGAGGGTTTAGGGGTTTAGGGGTTTGGGGTTTAAGGTGTAGGGGTTTAGGGTTCAGGGTTTAAGGGTTCGGGGGTTTAAGGTTTAGGGTTTAGGGCCTAAGTTTAGGGTTTAGGGGTTTAGGGGTTTAGGCTTAAGGGTTGAGGGTTTAGGGTTTGGCTTTTGTTAGGTTTGGAGCTTCAAGATGTCGCGGCATTGCTTTCTTTGGGTCGCCTGGACTTTCTAAGAAGAGTTTACGTGGTTTTTTGGCTTTTCCGGCAACCGGAGCTTAAACCAAAGTCTCGTCACGCACTCACGAAATTGTCACGAACTTGTAGGGGGCAGGCGTAGGAATGGTAGTACCAGCATAACTGGCATGGTAGAGCTAGTGTCGAACAGCGAAGGGAAGCAGAAAACCCCCTTTGAGGCGGTTTGGGGGGTGAACCCTAGCGCCGAATTGAGAATAATTGGGGTGATTGGGGCGGGACTACATGCTGACGCAAGCACGCGATAAGTGGGTGCGCCCCATTCCCAAAGAAGCGCAGCCACCGTTGTCCGCGTACGTAATCCCTATAGACCCTGAACCCCAAACCCAAACCGGGTCCTTGAGTTGTCAGAAACTCTCACCTCGGGGAGCTTCGGGGATCTTCAGGCCCGGAGCCCATGAGGGTCCGAGCAGTGCTGGTTTAGGAGGGTACTTAAAGGATCATGGGACTTAGTAACTAGGGTTATACTTAGGGCCACTATACTTATAACCCCAATTAAGGTACTTATAACCTTACTTACTAAGTCCCATGATCCTCCAAGTAGGGTTTAGGGTTTAGGTTGAGGTCTTCGTTTTCAGGGCAACAGCGTGAATCTCGAGAGCGTAAAACGGCAGGAGCCCTATAGGCTTCCTGAGCTTTCCTTCATGA
Source organism: Symbiodinium sp. clade A Y106 (assembly GCA_003297005.1). Lineage (NCBI taxonomy): Eukaryota > Dinophyceae > Suessiales > Symbiodiniaceae > Symbiodinium > Symbiodinium sp. clade A. The sequence goes on from BGNK01005625.1 coordinate 13,226, forward strand.
ACTTCTTGGTTCCATCATGAAGAGAGATCACCCTTGGGGAACGAGGCGCCAGGTGTGTGGCTCATCAGGCTATGCAGAGGGAGACGTAGCTTGATCTGGGAGGTAAGAAAAGAAGAGCCGTTACTCTCCTGAATATCACTGGATTTCAGTTTCAATGTTCATTTAAACTTGAAATCAAGTTCCATACCCATCCTCAGTGTCCTGACGAGGTCGCCCTTGTCTTGGCGGTCCTCCACTCAGCTTCTGAGGGAAAGCCCGAACTTCTGACAGTGAGAACCCTCCACCCATCAGACTGCAACACCTAAAGTCCAAATCCTAAACCTTTGAACTCCTAAACCTCGAATCCTAAACCCTCCCAAACGCAATCACCAAGAGCCTCGCCTGGCGAGTCCGAGCGAGCCGCGAAACCCTAAACCCTGAGCCCTGAACCCCAAACCCTAGACCCTAATATAGGCGCCTCAATAATTACCTATACCATTTTAGGGGTTCCTCATATCAATGTAACTATAGTATTCTATGTCCCAAAACGCTATTCTAAGCCGGACGGCCCTAAATCCGAACACGATGCTCTCAAGTTTTAAACTATAGACTTCAAGGTTAGGTTTTACGGCTTAGGGTTTGGGGTTTAAGGTTTCTTCAGAGAGACCTCGTTCAAACACGGTTTAGGGTTCAGGGCTCCGGGTTTAGGGTTTACTGTTAATGCTGTTGAAGTGCTTCCAGGTTTCACTGTGGTGGCTGAAGGGTTTTCTTTGGTTGTGGTGTAACATAGCTGAATATCAGGGGTCGGGCCATTTTGCTAATAGTATTCCCTTATAGTTCCCATTTCTTCATAATGCAACTCACAATATCCTAACTAGTGGCTCGTGTGGGCAGACGCCTCAAAGAGTCGAAATGCCACCTGAGGTTTAGGAGGCTGGGAGCTCACCTCGCATGGAGGATCAGGTAAGTCAGTAAGGAAGTTCATAATGTACCTCAGTTGGGGTTGTAATGATATCTTTAGTGATCTTGCTTATAGCCCTGCCAGGCTGCTAAGCCCTTCGATTCGTGGAGTAGACGGTAATGAGGCAATTGCCGATTTAAAAAGCCCCAGTTGAAAACCCCATACAGTCCAAAGAGCCCGATACCCCGTAATTAAGGAATGCGGAATATACATCAAATCAGAATATTCAGCGCCCTATAATTTCCGGTATATTCCTTACTTGTAACCCCTGACCCCCTGCCCCCCACCACGCAGCTTTGGTTGTTGGGAAGTTGGTGTCCGCGAAGAAGTGACTCAACAGTATTCCTCAGCTTCTCTGATGAACAGGTAGTTTGTAGTCTGGAGACACCAGCAGCTGCCCATAGCAGCATTCCGTCGCAGACTCTTCCATCAACAATAAGCTTCGCAGGACTCCCAAGCCTCTGAACTCACCCAGCCCCCTGCAAAAACGCCCAAAGATATGCTTGTTGAAACCACAGGCTTGTGGTACTTGCGCCTTGGTTCTCGCACTGGTGCGCCCGCATTGTGCGCACAACGGTTCGTCTTTCTGTTTGCCGTTGGTTGCCGAGACTCTGATGAATATAGGGGCTTACCAATACTATTCTGTGGGGGTTCCTTATTATGATTATAGTATAATGGGCTCCAGAGCCCTGTTTTGGGCACTAAGACCTTCAGATGTCCTGTGTGACTTCCTTGAATCCTCGCATATTTGGTGTCCTGTTTTGCCCCATTCCTCTGTTCCCAATCCCTCTGTTCCTTTCAAGGGATCTGTAAGGGTTGCTTTAAGCTCTTCCATGTTGAGAGTTTCCGAAAACAAGGGTTCCTTATTTTGGGGTCCTTATAATAAGGATCCTACTAACTAGGGTACTATATTAGGGTTCCCTATTTTCGGCAACCCCTATATATCAACCCAAGGACTTGGCGAGTTTCTGGCGGAAAGAAGCCCTGTACCCGAACCCCGGCGCTGTGCATGAAATGCGACGACAAAAAGAGTAAGAGTCGTCGCCGATGGCCCGAAGGGTTCAGGATAGGTCCTGCTTGGTGGAAGATCAAGGATTTGGCCAGCGGGGTCATAATTTAGGGGCCCAATTAAACTTCTGAGAACCTCACTTTCTAAGTCCCCCGAGCCTTTAAGCGAAATCCCAAGCCTCAACGTTTCGTCCCGCAAGAAACAGCTACCCTGGCAGAACCCAAATCCAAAAAAGAAAGCCCCCTGCAACCCAAAACGCGGGAGGCTGCCTTCGTGAATCGAGGGCGGCTCGCCAACCCGCTATTGTCGGCGTCTTACAGGGGTTTCGCGAGGGTTATATATATATACACATATTAAGGGCCCTAACCCTACACTCTTTTGGGGTTCTCACATTTAGGCGCTGGGCTCGGAATCCTCCATATGCCAAGCCTCAAGTGCAGTCTCCGGCTCTGTGGCTTTGAGTTGCAGGATGGCAGTGCGGGTGGGGCCTCACCCCTAACCCCCTAAAAAGTAGATCCCTTAAGAGGGGGGTTCCTATAAAGTACCCTTAGCAGTATAGGGCCCCAAATTAGGGGATCTACTTTCTACACCCCTAAGCCCCCCCAGGATGCAACAGCCTGAAGCATGGGGTATGGAACTAAAGTCTCAAGTGAAGTGAAAAGTTTTCGTTTCAGGTGTCCGGGGTGTAAATGAAGCTTCGCGTAGGCTTTAACTAGGTATCGGTTTGGGCTAAGTTTTATTTTCCCTTATGTTTATTACAGTTACCACAATCATTTTGAGGACTGTTGAAATCGACACCTAATGAGGTTTTTGTATGATTGTTCTCTTAGTAGCTGAGTGGATACACTTTAGACTTTTTGGGATAATAGTACCCACTAAAACTGAAAGTGTACACTTTTTGGGGCTTATGAACTCAGCAACTATATAAGTTCTGGCTGTTGGTTGAGCTTTTCGGGACAGGGGACCAGATACCCTAAACCCTAAACCGACCAGACACCCGTAAGCCCTCCGTCCCTAAACTCCCAACTCTGAACCTGAAAAGGTAGAGGTTAAAAAAGCCAGCAATCCTCAACCCCAAACCCTAAACCCTAAACCCCTAAACTTTAAACCCCTAAACCCCTAAACCCCTAAACCCCTAAACCCCTAAACCCTAAACCCTAAACCCAAAGCCCCAAAACCCTAAGCCCTCAAGCCCTAAACCGATCAGCAGTCCAAACCCGAAGCGCTCAAAACTCTTCTCCGCAACCTTCGCCTCGGTTACCCGAGACTTCGGTGCCAAAAAACTTTTGTCGAAGCTCCCTAAACGCGTAGCCCTGGCTCCATGAACCCTAAACCCTAAACCTTAAACCCCTAAACCCCTAAACCCCTAAACCCTAAACCTTAAACCCTATAGAGGAAATATACTTATGCCTTAATGGGCGTTCTATGCTCGGAGGTTCACGGGTAGTTGTAACATGGGGTTATACGGGTTTAGGGTTCCTTGAAGGGCTCTATGGAGTTTAGGTATTGCGAGGTGAGTTAATCATGTGGGTTATAAGTCTGAACCTCCAAGTATAGGTACTTTACAACCTAGGTCCCTAAACCCTAAACCCTAAACCCCTAGACCCTAAACCCCAAACCCTAAACCGTACTATGTAGGTGCATGGAACCTTAGGGCTGAACCTGGAGCTTATCTGAGGCGCGGTGCTGACCGAACGAACCCCTGGGCCCTAAGCGCTAAGCCCCGGAAGCCTTGATATTTTTTCGATGGAGTGGTACAAGGACTTTCCCATATGCCCAGCGAAATAACCGCTTCCCGGATCATGCAGACGGAAAAAAAGAACTTCTTTTAACCGGAACCTTAAACCCTGAAATGCTCAACCCCAGACCCAAAAACCTGAAACCTTAAACCCGCCCCAAGGCCTTAAGCCCTTTCCTGAAATTTAAACCCTGAACCCCCTGAATGTTTTCAAAGAAGTACCAAAGAACCCTGACGCCCTGAAGCCTTAAACCGTGCTCGATCCTCCCAGAGAGCCCAATACCCCTTAATTAAGCAATATACCTTAAATTATAAGGGGCTTCATATTGTGAATTAAGCTATATTCCTTAATTAAGGTGTATTGGGCTTTCTGGGCTTGAACCCGAGGTACCCTCGGTCAGCCCTTGAAGGCGCCCTGGGTGTTTTGAGGGGTTTTGTTCGGGGTGTTCGGGTCCGGGGATCAGGGTAGCAGTATTAGGGGTTTCAAGGCTTAGGGTTTAGAGTCTAGGGTTTAGGGTTGCGATTGCACAAGCCCTGATGCAAAAAGGGTTTAGGGTGTGTGGGCTTCCGGGCGAAGTCGCAAGCCCAACCACTACATGGCTTGCTTAAAGGTTCATGGGACTTAGTACTTGGGGTTAAAAATAAGGTAACCGTATGCATAATTGTTCATAGCCGCATTATAGCCCCAGTTAAGGTACTTATAACTTATAACCTAGCTTACCCAGAGAGCCCAATACCCCTTAATTAAGGAATATAGCTTAAATCATAATATGAACCCCCTTATAGTTTAAGGTATATTGCTTAATTTAAGGGGTATTGGGCTCTCTGGGTATACTTTGGCCCCAAAGTACCAATATAGGGACTACTTTAAGGCCAAAGTATATACTTTTTGTGTACATGGACCCTTAAACCCTAAACCCCTGTAGAACCCTTAAAGGAACCCTTAAAGGAGCCTGAACCCTAAACGCCCCCTGAACCTCCAAGTGGAGCCCCGACACCGAGGGTCTAGCAGAGCCTGGCTCGGTTCGGGGATCATTCGAGGCTTGCGGGGCTTGGGTTCTGGGTCGATGCTTTGGTGTTTGGGGCTTAGGGTTTAGGGTCTACAGGGTCTACAGGGTCTATGGGTTTAGGGTTTAGGGGTTTTAGGGCTTTTAGGTGTTTGGGGCTTAGAGGTGGGTTTAGGTAAAAGGGCTCTTAGGGGTTCAGGTTTATACAGGAGGCTATGGGTTTGGGCGGTTTAGGGTGGGACGTCTTGGGGCCTCGGGTTCGGCCCAGGGTCTAGGCTGGACAGAGCCCAACCTTCCGAACTAAAGATGCTGGCTCTAAACCCTGGACCCCAAACCCCCAAAACCCCCAAAACTAAACGACTAAACGACTAAACCCTAAACGCCCTAAACGCCCTAAACGCCCTATGCCCCTAAACCCTAAGTTGCTGAGCCCTAGGCCTTCGGAGGCCTCAAGGTTGACCTACCGGTTACTTGGAGGTTCATGGGTAGTTCTACGTCGGATAATAGGGGTTTTAGGGTTCCCTTTAAGGGTTCTATAGGGTTTAGGGTTTAGGGTTCCCTTTAAGGGTTCTATAGGGTTTAGGGTTTAGGGTTTTAGGGTGACTTATATCCCGACTTAGAACTTCCCTAAACCTTAAACCCTATAGAACCCTTAAAAGAACCCTAAACCCTATAGAACCCTTACAGGAACTCTAAACCCACTTATAACTTCCCATGAACCTCCAAGTAACCTGTCCCCACAAGCTCACCGGAACCCTTGGCACCCCTCCTGCACGGCGGGTCAAAGAGGGACGTAGTGGGAGGGTTTAGGGTTTAGGTCTAGGGTAGTTAGTTGGAACTACTTAGGGGTTCCTTTGTTATAAGTAGGGGTACTATAAGGGTTCCTTTAAGGGATCTATAGGGTTTAGGGTTTAGGGTCTACGGCGGAGCACGGGTGTGGCCGGCTTAGGGAGGCACTTCAGAGAGAGAGCTCGTTCAAAAAAGGCTCTACGGCACAAGAGGTGCAACTATCTCAAGTGGGGTTCTATGGGCTAATGCATTATGGTTATCCGTGACTTTCGTTAAACGCAAACCCTTAGCCTCCCAAGCCCCAAACCCCGTAATTAAAGGTAAACTCGCGCGCCGATTCTGCCTAAGGCTGTGACTGCCCAGCCGATTATGGCCCTGTTCACGAGATGCGGACGGTGCCGAACTTCCACGCGGCCTCAGAGGTCAGCGTACCTTTCGCGTATGAATACGTCTAGTATAGGGGCCTTGATAACTACCTAATTCTAGGATTTTGGGGCTCGTTATTATAATTACAATGTACCGCACACCCCCCAAACCCTATTTATGCTATTTATTCAGGCCCCTACTCTAAACCCTTATAATTAGTAACCTGTATCCCCTTCTAGTAACCCTGAAAGACCCCTTTAGAAGGAACCCTTTAAAGGAGCCCTATTCTATTTATTCCGGCCCCTATATCATAGATCCCTATTATAGATCCCTTAAAAAAACCCTCAACCCTAAACTTATATAGGCCCCTATATGAATCAACTTGGGCAGCGGTTTGCTGCTGTCCAGATTTTCCAGGGCCTCCGGAGCCGGATTCAGAGCTGAGCCTAGAAATCCAAAAGCCGTCTCCCATAGTCCCATACTTGGAGGTTCATGGGTAGTTATAAAGTGGGTTATAAGTAGGGTAACCATAATTATGACCCATATTAGGGGCCTTAGAACCTCACTTATAACTAGCCATGAACCTCCAAGTACGGCCCGAACCTGAAAGCCCGAATTTCCCTAATTGTTTAATACCTAAAAGTTGTTGAAATGCAGATGGGGTTAGGGGGTATAGAACTTGTACAGAGTTCAGGTCCAGGGTTTTGGGCGGTTTAAACCCCAGTTTTGCGCCGTTGTGGCCGCTTTGCGTCGTTGTGGCCGCTTTTTTGCTTTTTCGTGCAGAAACTGGTGCCAAGCTTCAAGCCCACAGAAGCAGGCCCGAGAAAAAGCCCTACTTTCTGGTACGATCCAAGAGGGTGACGATTGAAGACACCGGCCCGGAGTTGCACTTAGCTCTTCGAGAGCTTCCGAGCATAGGGCCTGCGGACTGCACCAGGCGACTTCGTGCATCAGCGTCAGAGTTCTTTGGTTTTAGGTTTTTTGATGGAATTGGTCGATGGTTGCCGTTGGGTCCAGGACCATGTGCTAGCGGTTGGCCTTCTGTCCTGCCGGATTGTGCTTGGAAGCTTATTTGCGCAGTTATAGAATCAATGGTGCTCCGCCTCTTCGAAGAAGTGGCGGTGCATGCCACGGCACGTGACAACGCAGGTGCCTCGAGAGGTTGCAAGCTAGTGGGCCGACACGACGGTACTGTAGGAATCTGATTAAGAAACCCTGGGCCTATAACCCCAAAATAGTAGGATTCATATAAAGAACCCTAATAAAGGCCCAAGGTTTCTTGATCAGGTTCCTACATTATACTCTGAAGCCTCACGCCCTCGCGCCTTAACTCCGCCCTCGACCATGCTTAGGCCGCCGAACCCAGAGACTCCAATATCCCCCTAATTGTGGAATAACCTTAAATTGTAGTAGGATCCCTAAGATGATTTACGGAATATCCCTTAATTATGGAATAACCTTAAATTGTAGTAGGATCCCTAAGATGATTTAGGGAATACTCCTTAGTTAAGGGGTATTGGAGTCGCTGGGAAGCTTTTGGGTTGTTCCCGGGCCAGGGAAGGATTTTCAGGCATGACTTGCAGGTTTGGGGCTCTAAAGGTTGGATGCGGAGTGCGGGTTGAACGATTTTGCCCGAAGCTCCAAAGCTTCAGTCAGAAAGCCGGTTCCCGCATCGACACAAACTATGTGACTTGAGAGTGCTCCTGAGGTAGCAAAGCCTACACTGGCTCATGCAAGCTATAGCAAGTTTCTACACAGAAACTTTAACCCAGAATGCAGAACACTCCCGTTAAACCTAAACCGTACCCGTTAACGGACAGGTGGGCCCAGAACTGGGCCTTGTGCCTGTCCGGACAGCATCTCGAGGTACAAGAAGAAGGGGTTGGACATCGTCGCGAGATCGTAAAAAGTGGTTCAGGAGGGACTCTTGGGAGGTCTCTCCTGGTTTAGGGGTTTAGGGCTTAGTTGCTGGTCTAGGGTTTCAGGACATCGTTTGTGAGTGGGCGGGGATTTTCAGATCACGGTATTCGGCTTTGAGGGTTCTGAGAAGGAGTAAGGTTTGTTTTTTTTTTAGGGTTCTGGAGTCAGGCACTAAGATTTTTCGGATGTTGGGTTTGCTTGGAAACACGGCTCCAGCCGTGCAGCCCCAATGCCCATGGCTTTTGCGTCCGGAGCAGAGCTTGACTTCGGATATGTGCCGGCTGTCTGCGTTAAGCATGGCCAACGGCCATAACGCCTGCGTCCTGTGCCAAATCAGAACCCTACACCGTGACCTTGAAACCTCAGCCACTTCGGACAACCCAGCAGGAACACCTGAAAGAAGTTTGTCGTCGAACAGAGCCCTGCAAAAGTCCGAACCTTTGGGCCCAAAACCCAAACTCCTGTAAGACCTTAAGCTGCCCTACAAGGGGCTGTGTTTCAGGGCTGGGGCTTCGGATTTCGAAACTTGAGTGGCCGTGAAGACTCCCGAAGATTTGCAGCTTAAGGCTTAATGTAAACTTATTGGCTGGAAACTCAGCTTTTCAACTTTGGGGGTTCTTATAAGGTAGTCGATTCTGAAAGTTTCAACTTTTATTCCCTTGGGTTTTGGGCTTAGGGTTTAGGGTTTAGGGCCAGTGAGTAAAAGGGTGCGTGCTGAAGGCTTCAAGCGGCCTGTCGTTCAGTCTTTCGGACTTCGGGGATGCCCTAAGATGGCCCTGGGTTTAGGGTTTAGGGAACCTTAAAAAGGGAACTTTAAACTTTTTGGCCGTATATATTAGCTCTATCTTGGAAAGTTTGAACTTTTTGGGGCCCGGTTGTTGGAGAAGAGAGAAACCATAAGACCCAAATTCAAAAAGGTCTGTTTTCAAGGTGTCAGGCGTTAAAGTCGAGGGGGTCCAGGCACAACAGAGCTCCGGGTTCACAAAAGTGTTCGGATGAAAGTTGGAGGAGTCAGAGCATGAGGTGGAAGAGTTATAGGCAGTAGGGCATTGGAGAAATCGCAACCTTTTTCTTTCCACTTGAGTTGCCACACTTTCCAGCTTCCTGAGGCCTCCGATTTTTGATTTTGCCCCGTAGCAGACGTGTGGAACACAGAGGCGGCTGTTTCGCTGTGTTGTGCTCGGCAGTGACAGTGTGTTTTGATCAACCGTACTGTAATGGAAGCCCTAAACTCTAAACCCGGAAGCCCACATGAAGGGTTTGCTCCAAAGTCTTGTATCATCCCCTCCTAGCGACTGGTTCAGCAAGGCAGGAGGTCAAAAGCCTTAAAGCCTAGACACACCCTAAGATGCAGAACTTGCCATTCCTGGCTCCGACAAGACAGCATGTCCGCTTCTTGTTAAAGTAACGGGGAATGAACCACCGACAAAGCAGCATATCACATGGCAAGAGCGACAACACAGCACCTTGTTGGAGTGCGACACGACATGCCACAGCACAGTGGAAGGCCGCACCATTTGACGCAAAAGCCGTTTCCTAGACCATACCAGCTTAGCACAACGCGATGGCGTACACCATGCGGCAGCCTGAGACGGTAAACACCCAAAAAGGTGCCGTCATACATGCCACTAGATGCCACAAGTCTTGCTGCCAGCCAAGTGGATGCACCGACATCGAGCAGGGTTGTCCTGCACGACATAGGACATGGACATTAAGAGCCGAAGACGGCCTGCATTTACAAGAGAGGGCACAGAGTTAAGGCACAAACACTGTATGTGTTTCAGCTCCTTTGGGCTCGATAGGAAGCAGCCAGAAGCCGAAGCTAAGAATGGCGTACTTGCCCTTGAGCCAATGGCTGCTCTTCCTGGCTGTGCTCAACGGACCCCTCGGGTGCCTCGGAGACTACGAGCCGACGGCTACGCGCGTCGCATCCTTTATGGTGATTGGGGACTGGGGTTTTGACGACGTTGCGCACGGAAACGTGGGTCGGCACTGCCAGGGCGTGATCGCCAACCGGATGCACCAGGAGTTCACCGAACTGGGGGATGTGAAGTTTGTCATCAACGTTGGCGACTCGTTCTATCCGGGTGGTGTCACAAGCAAGGACGACTCCGCGTGGCACTTGAAGTGGCGCAGAGTCTACTCCTCCAGCGTGCGCAGCGTGCCATGGTACAGCGTCTATGGCAACCATGACCCTTGGTTTTCACTTCGCTTGTGGTCGTGTATGGTTACATATTCCCCTAAACCCTAAACCCTAAACCATACACAAAACCAGTGATCCCGTAAAGAGCAGCCCAGGACATGCTGTACGACCCAGGCGCCTGCAGCAGTGATGAGGAGAAGGCAGATATTGGCAAATTAACAATATCAGTTCTGGTATTGTGGGCATCACGATTATTAGTACTGCGCGCGTACTGTGTAGGTCGCTTTGCTTAATAAAGTAATGTTCGTGTTGCGTCTCACTGTGTCGATAGTACTGCTACTCTTACAGTGAAAAGGCTGTATAAGAACCCCGTTCGGCGAGAGTAGCCTACCCTAAGGTTCTTAGTTTCCATTACACTTGATTTTGCCAGTTGAGCAGCTAGGGTAGGCTCACGTTCTTAACTACGTTCTTGCCAGGGCTCGAAACATGTAACTTTGTACATGGGCGCATGCGCAGAACCACTGCACTATGGAGGGCCTTCCTAGGCTTGGGCGATGTCGCATCTACGAAGGGGAGGTATTTGGAAGATCGGGGGGGAAGGGCTGGAAATGTACTTTTGGATTTGAAAATTTCCTGGTGCCGGGGTGTGGATCGGAGCTGAGGCTGCGGCTGGGGTCGGGGCTGGGGCTGGGCTGGGGCTGGGGAGCCTGCTGGGAAAGTGGTGCCTCGGGTTCCCCTAAAATCTCGGGTCCTGATGGGGGAAGGACCCAAATGACACCCCCAGGGATTGAGCCCGCGAGCTTTCGCGAGGAAAGTTATGAGGGCAAGAGCTTTCTCACTCGGCTAAGTCGGACTTGACCGACATTAGCTCTCCGGGCACATATGTCCTTTGGTTTAGTTTTCGATTCTAAATTGCCTTGGTGGGGAAACGAACCCAAGAAATAAGAACCTGACCCCCGAAACTAGGGTACCCTAAGGTTCTTAATTTTGAAGCAACCTGGATTTTGCGAATCCTGCCGGGGGTAGGGGCTCAGGTTCTTAAACAGTGGGTTCTTATACAGCATGTTTACTGTACTATGTGTAGATGTGTAGTGTCACAACTAGCAGCATTGCTAGGACTAGTAGCATTCCGAGTACTCGCACTGTTACTATGGCAGCAACTGATGAAAGTTATGGTTGCTACAGTGCGCATCCCGAAGTCCAACCCTCGAGCCCTTGCCGAGTTCCCTGTATGCAGAATGCTTGAAATGATGATTTAGTTGCGGACACGTTTTGAGAGTTCGGCCGAGCTTCCTAGACCCCAGACGTAGAAAGCCGAGTCCCCGCTTGAACAGTCGATATCCACAGCTTCCTACATTGCTACATCCGGCTTGGGGCCTGCTGTTCCGGGCTGTTTCGGGTCTGTGCGCGATGCTTCAGCCTAAACAGCAAGCCCAAAAACCCTAAACACTTACAGAACCCTTATTATTATTATTATTATTATGCCAACCTTATAGCACCCAAAACCCTGACACGTTTCGAGGCAGCACAGATCAACTACGACCTGGCTGACTTGGATTCTTGGGTATAGTAGTGAGTAAAAGGGTTTAGAGTTGAGAAGTTTCACTTTAGGTTTTCGCGTTTGGGCTTGATGACCTTTTACATGTTCGGGTGTTACATAATCCCGCCAGCATAACAGATGAGTTCTTTGGGCAGGGATATCGGCAACTAGATTGTAGAGTAATGACCAGTTGTTTTCCTAATGTCCCGGTCGCTCTGCTTTTTCATACCATGCTCTTTGTAGTCATGATTGCCATCTTCTTTTGCATTAGCGTTGTTTTTTTGTTTTCTGTTTTTACCTGAGACCCTGATGACAGGCCGTGTGTCAATTCTTTCTGATTGTTGCAGCTCAGAACCACTCTCTTGCAGCGACGGTGCCGAGACTTCGCCGAAACCCCCCCCCCGTATATCGCGGAACCCAGGACCACTTCTTCATGCCCGGCTACTCCTGGTACTTACAGCACGAAGACCTGGACTTGGAAATCCTGGCTTTGGTTCCTTGGATGCGCACTTGCAGAAGCTGACCATAGTGCAGTACTGACCGTGGCCATGATTATGAGAATGCTAATGGGCTAATGGTCATGATGATGACATCAAGACCGACAGCAAGGAGTAACGAGGAGAGGTGTATAGAAGAATAGTAATCGCAAGGGCCTTGAGCGGTTTCATCGTATGCGAAGAGCGGGTTGGAAGGTCGAAGAAGGGTTTCGGGGGTTTGGCGTGGCAGGTTTTGGGTGGGGCTTGTGTTTAATGTAGGAACCTGATTAGCAACCTTGGGCCTTTTCGGGGATAATAGGCCCAGGGTTTCTTAATCAGGTTCCTACATTACCGGAGCCTCATGCAGCTTTGTTTAGTGGCACCATGAGACTTTTCAGTCTACTGGTCCTGGTCTGTTGAGCTTAACGAAGCGCAGTGCTAAGAACGAGTACGATGATTGTTACCGGCGGTCAGGGAGCGAACTCGCAATATGTGGCAACATCAGAAACAAGGAAGCGAATAGAAACTGCTGCTGCTGCTGCCCCAATGCTATTCATGAAGCTGCTGCTGCTCCTACGCCTGCTCGTCCTCGCGTTACTGCTGCAGGGTGTAGCGCAAGCGAGGTGCGATCACACAAGCCTGGAGCCCCAAACCCCAAACCCGAAATCGCTCAGCCCAACCCTAAACTCTTAAAACTCCTAAACCCCTGGACCCCTAAAGCCCTAAACCCTAAACCCTAAGCCGCCCAAGGACTTGAACTCGCTTTGGGTGAACCACACCTGCCCGCACACGTCCTGCGAATCCGACTGCCGTGTCAAGGTCCGACCTGTCGGGATAATATTGGGGCCTTATTAATTAGAAAAGAGTTCCTTTAAAGGCTCTTATAAAGGGTTCTATGAGTGATCTATAAGGGTAAGATAATATAGGGGCCTTAATAGGGTTTTAGGGCCCAATATACTATAACTATAATAAGGAACCCACTAAAATAGTATTGGTAATTGTTTAGCACCCTATATTAAGGGTTTCTCTGGGCTTGGGGTTTAGGGGATTATTGTAACAGCTACTATAAGGCTTACTGTAAGGGGTTTGGGGTTTAGGCTGAGGGTTTAGGGTTGGGGTTTACCTGAAAATCCTATTGTTGCTTAGTGGCCTCTATGCAAACCATTCTGGTAACCCTTCTAGCAACTCTACACCGGTCTAGGAGCGTTTCGGCAGCATCCCGAAGCTGTGAGGTTAGAGTTCTGGCTTCGAAGCGGGTTAGGGGTTTGGGGTTTAAGGCTTTAGGAGCCCAGCTGCAAGAAAAGAAAAGGGCTGCAGGAGCATTGCAGTCCCGGCTCAAAGAAGGGTTGCATTGTGCATTGCAGTCCTTGCTCGAAAAAAGGGTTGATGCAAGAATGATGGTTTAGGGTTCAAGGGGGTGTGTAGGGGTTTGGAGTTTAGAATCCTCCTGAAACCGAAGAACTCTTAAACCGTGGGCCTTGGATTGGAAAGCCTTAAACCCTAAACTTGCCTAAGTTCGGCCGTCGGCCCTCTCTTGCTGGAAGGTGCAGGAGCGGGCGAAAGCAGCAATTCAGCTCTTTGACCAGAGGCCTGTCACCCTGCACTCCGAACCCACCAATAAACCCTCAACCCTAAACCACTAATCCCTAAACCCTGAAAGCCCTAAACCCAACCCAAAAAACTCAGAAGCCTTAACCCTGAACCCTGAACCCTAAGCCAAAGCACTCAGAAGCCTAAACCCTGAACGCTAAAGCCCGCAACAATTCACCCAAAAAGGCCCTGAGCTTAAACCCTAAACCCTATATCCTAAACCCCTCTACTACCCCTTAAAGGATCCCTCATGTTACCCTTTAAGGAACCCTAAACCCTATATCCTAAACCCCTATACCACCCCTTACAAAGGAACGCTCATACTAGCCTTTAAACCCGGGGTTTATGGCTTGGGAAGCCTGGCGAGTTGTAGGCCTACTGCCTGAAAACCGGGACTCTCCATGCTAGCGCCAAACTCGGTTAAGGGTTTAGGGTTTGCTTGCGGCAACAGCCACAGCCCGTGCTGAAAAGGGTTTAGGGTAACATACCTCAAATCATAATTACAGAGTTCCTTTAAATGTACCCATAATGGTAGTATAGTAGGGTTCCATTAAGGAACATGTGTTAAACCATCATTTTAAGCCCCCTATAGTTGATATACCGCTGAACTAAGGAGTATACCCTTGAATCATAGTGTTAAGCCTCCTACAATGTAAGGTATATTCCTTAATTAGGGCGTATTGGACTCTCTAGAAGAGGAGTATTAGCTCTAAACCCGATCTCTCTGCCGGTATAGCCTTGTCGTAGTCCCAAATAGTCTAGGGTTTTGATGCTGGCGTTCGTGAGAGCCCAGTTGCAAAAAAGGGTATAGGGTTTAGGGCCTCGTCGCGGCGGTCCAGAAGCTCACCTTCAACGTCATTCGGCGCCATAAACCCCCAGTCGCTCCAGCCAAATCCTGAAACAAGCGCATGGCATTCCCCAGATCTTCCTGTACTGTAGGGGCCTAAATAATTGCCTATATTATTTTGGGGATTCCCCATTATAATTATAGTATAAGAGGCACCAAAACGCTAATCATTTAATTAGTCTCGCTCCGGCAGGTCTTCTTGCTTATTGATGCATTTCTTCCAGTTTACTTGGTTCATGGGTAGTTATAGGTGAGGTTATAAGTAGGGTGACCACAATTATAACCCATATTTAGGGGACTTTTAGCCCCGCTTATAACTAACCATGAACCTCCAAGTAGGGTTCCAGGTTATTGGCAGTTGTTAATAGCGGCTCTCTGTCTAGCCTAAGGTTTAATCTGGCTCGAACTTTTAGGTGCTTCACGATTCAAGATGTGTGGGCTAGGGGTTTAGGGTGGCACCGATCAGCTGGGAAGCAGCACGGCCAGATTCAAGCCTAGGGCACAAGAATAGGTGATAGCCCCGGCCAGCCATCCAGCCCCAGCCCCAGCCCCACCGCCCCCAGCCATCCAGCCAGCCCCAGCCGACCCCCGTGCCAGCCCGCAGCCTGTCACCCCCCAAATTCAGCCCGCCCAACAAGCAGCCCAGCCCAGCACCCAATTCCCAAAATCAGGTTTCAGTGAGAAAACCTGCTTAAAGCTTTCGCTCAAAACGTTTCGCTCAAAACGTGATTGGCACCCAAACCCTTAACAATTTCTAATAAACCCTAAACCCCTAAACCCTAAACCCATCCCTTTTCGAGGATGGAGAAAAGCAATGCCTCGAACCTCCTTGTCTTCTCGCACTACCCTACGGACGGGACTTGAGAGCTTGTGACCAGGGGCACGTTTCAGTATCCCAGTCTGGGGGGTGCACTTCATGGTCATGCAGTGTCTTGCTCTTGTGGAAAAGGGTGTGCGGACTATGAAAGAAGACAAGGCTCGGCAACCTGACTAAGGAGCTCTAAGTACTGATGACAGTCGCAGCAGCTGCAAGAGTTCACATGAGTTGTGCGAGTCATTTACAACATTACTACCAGTGGAAGCCTTGCACAACTATCAGTGTCAGCATGAGTAGTAGTGCTATGGTATTCGTGGCATTCGTAATTAATCGCAGAAAAAATTGCTGCGGTGGCAGCAGCCATTGGAGTAGTAGTAGTAGTAGTAGCAGTAGTAGTAGTAGTAGTAGTAGTAGTAGTCGTAGTAGTAGTAGTAGCAGCAGGTAGTACTAGTAGTAGTAGTAGTAGTGGTAGTGGTAGTGGTAGTGGTAGTGGTAGTGGTAGTGGTAGTGGTAGTAGTAGTAGTAGTAGTAGTAGTAGTCGTGGTAGTAGTAGTCGTCGTCGTCGTAGTAGTAGTAGTACTGGTAGTACTGGTAATAGTGGTACTAGTGGTAGTAGTGGTAGTGGTGGTAGTAGTGGTAGCAATAGTTGTCGTCGTAGGTGGTAGTAGTGGTAGTAGTACTGGTAGTAGTGGTAGTAGTGACTTGGTAGTAGTGCTAGTCGTAGACGTAGTCGTAGTAGTAGTCGTAGTAGTAGTAGTAGCAGTAGTAGCAGTAGTAGCAGTAGTAGTAGTAGTCGTCGTAGTAGTAGTAGCAGTAGTAATGGTCGTAGTCGTCGTAGTACTAGTCGTAGTAGCAGTCGTCGTAGTAGAAGTAGCCGTAGCAGTAGCAGTGGCAGTAGCAGTAGGGGCAGGAGTAGCAGTAGCAGTGGCACTAGCAGTAGGTTTAGCAGTAGGAGCAGAGCAGTCGCAGTCGCAGTGGCAGTGGTAGTAGCAGTGGTAGTAGCAGTGGCAGTGGCAGTGGCAGTGGCAGTAGCAGTAGCAGTAGCAGCAGCGGCAGCAGGAGGAGCAGTAGCCGTCGCCGTAGCCGTGGCCGCAGCTGTAGCCGTAGCCGTAGCCGTAGCCGAGCCGTAGCCGTAGCCCTAGCCGCAGCAGAAGCAGTTGCAGCAGCAGTAGTAGTCGTAGTAGTCGTAGTAGTCGTAGCAGTCGTGCTGGTGCTGGTGGTGGTAGTCGCCTTTGTCGCCGACTTCCCCGTAGCAGTAGCAGTAACAGCAGCAGGAGGAGTAGTAGTAGTAGACGAAGAAGACTGAGGCAGTAGTCGGAGCTGTAGTAGTAGTCGTCGTCGCCCTAGTGGTAGCCGTAGCCATAATCGTAATCGTAGTCGTACCAGTGCGCCCTAGCAGAAGCAAGACGATGGTAGAATCGTAGAACTGAGCAGGGCTACTGTTGTTGGTAGTAAAAGTAGCAGCAACAACAGCGTCAGCCGCAACACCGCCTCTACGGTACCGCCAACACCACCAACACCGACGAGAACAGCAGGCGCATGAAGAGTAGCAGCAACAAAGGCAGCAACAGCAACTCCAGCGATGATGGCAAAGGCGGCATCAGCAACCACAATCACCACAGCAGTCGTGACGACAAAACCACCACCACCAACGACGCGGATAGCACCAGTGATATTCTCGCGAGGACAACACATCGTGTTAGTATACCCTTGTAGTTCTAAATTCCACCCCACTGTAAATATACACCAGAGTTCAGCAAGGTATTCATTAACTTTGTCATAGTTGGGTAACATTTTGCATTTTTATGGGTACTTAAAGCCAATAAGGAATAAAAATTTAAGTTTTTCATCCTATCCCAACCATGAACTAGTTAAGACTTTCCGTCCTCCAGGATTACCTCTGGGGGATGCCAGAAGTCTTGGGAAACCTCAGCAACGGCACTCGGCCAGGTGGCCTTTCCAGGTGCTCCGGGCAAAAAATATCAGGTAGGGTTTCAGAGTTTTAGGGTTTTAGAATTTAGGGTTTAGGGTTTAGGGTAAGGTTTAGGGGTTGCTTCTCATTCTATCTATTGCCCTGCTAGGCAGACTGCATCTGGTTGTCTTGTCTTGGAATTTTCGTACGCCATGTATGCCATTCAGAATCCAATAAGGATCCACCCTCATGCAGTGCAAGCTAAAATCCGTGGTTGGATTGTCGTAGTGGCATGCTGATTGACATGGTCGGTTATGTTGTTTCTTATTGTCGTTTGCTGTTTCGTATTGTCTCGCTGGGTGGAAGCTTTTTGCTTGTAGGTCGCGGGTCAAAACCTTTCCTAAACCCTGAAGCGTGAGGCCCGCCTCGAAATCCCCAACGGTTCGGGGCGTGCCGAGTTGTAAGTGTTGAGACCCTGACCGTAGCCCAAAGGCGCCCCCAGTGTAACACACAGGCTTACTTGGAGGATCATGGGACTTAGTAAGTAAGGTTATAAGTACCTTAATTGGGGTTATAAGTATAGTTACCCTAATTATAACCCTAGTTACTAAGTCCCATGATCCTTTAAGTACTATCAACACTTAGGCCAGGGCTGTTGGATGGTTGCAGAAGGACCCGAACGAGCAAAGCGGCCTTAACCAGTGCCGTATGTCAACTGCCTGGATCCCAAACCCTTAAACCCTACAACGACCAAAACTAAAATCCATCCCTACAATCTTGGGTTTATTTCAGCAACAAAGCCTACGGTCCTAAACCCTAAATCCCACACCAAACAAAGCCCAAACGGAAACGTGGTTTGCAGTTGAGGAAAAGCCAGCACACCCCAAACCCTACACCCTCAACCCTAAACCCTAGCTCTTCTGCAAGTGGCGGGTTGCATGTGGGGTTTGAAATTACGATTTGGCTCCAAGGGATCTATAGGGTTGAGGGTGTAGGGGCTTAAATAATTGCCAATACTATTTTGAGGGTTCCTTATTATAGTTGTAGTATATTGGGCCCCGGAACCCTATTCTAATCATTAAGGCCTCTAAATTGCTGGAGATTCTGCATCTTCGGCCCATTCCGAATACCAGGCACGTGGAGTACTTTGGGGGGCACCGGCACAACGTCGACCAGGAGCAGGGTTTAGGGTTGTGCGGTCAGGCTCAGGGTTCAGGATGTTGATTGCTTAGTAGCTGAGTGGATACACTTTACACTTATTGGGATAATTATCCGCTATAAAACTGAAAGTGTACACTTTTTGGGGCTTATGAACTCAGCAACTAAGATTGTGGGGCAGGGAACTTGGAGGCACTTCAGAGAGACCTCGCCTCACCCCTACACCCCTAAACTCTCACCCCCACACCCCTAAATCCTCAACCTTACGACACTAAACCGGGGGGACCGACAACCTTTCTTGGTTGCGTACTTAGCCTCGTAGTCCGACCAGGAAGCCTACTGTAATCCCTATATAACTTAAGGTTTAGGGTTTCCCAAAGGCTGACCTTTAGTTCGCAAAGGTTACTGGACAGGTAAGGAAGCCTGGCAAAGAAACCTCGAGCCCAAAACCAAACAATCCTAAGCCGTTCACCCCAACGCTGCCCAGCTGTCCAGGATTCCACCACATCCATCTATCCGAACAACAATTGGCTGGTTGGTGGGGGAGGCCACATACTATATCTTGCAGTGGGTGCATTAGGTCCTAGCTCTAATTAAGCATACTAGATATATCAGATATATTCGATTGTTTAGGTATATTAGTTATGTCAGGTGTTTGAGGGGTATTAGGTATGCTGGAACTATCGGCTATATTGGGTATAGTAGATATATATATATATATGTGTATATAATATATATATATATATATATATATATATATATATATATTAGGTATGTTCTACCAGAGCACCGCAGAGAATTGAACCGAGTATGAACCCCGAGAACAGCAGTGGTAACCCTTGTTTACCGGAGTGATGCAGCCATGGTAAGAAGCCGGCATAGGGTTCATCATCATGACTATACTATAGTATACCACCTTAAATTATTAAAACAGGAGTAGTAGTGATTATGTCATAGCGAGGGTCAGAGTCGCTAAGCAGCCCATGCAGGCAGCAAGCGTACGACCTGAGCAATAACAGTAGTGCTAGTCGCTCTGCGACCGGCATACTTTTCTGTTGCTTTGGTGCTCAAAGTGGCGGGGCCTCGGTGTGTTTAATTTGCCTTTTGCCCCCTAAGGACGCTCAACCTCAGTCAGAAGCCCTTAACCCGGTACAGTTCCATCAGTAATGCCGCTTCGTGATGTATGTTTCTGGCTCCATGCCCACGTATTCAATCATCGACGCCTCAGGTGGCTGGTCTTGCGACGGCAGAAAGCAAGGCTTCCTGGTCGGCGAGATTTTGTCGGACGGGAGCATTGTAACCCGCCCAGTTTTGGTGGATTATTGCAGCTGCTGCCCTTGCTATTGGTGGCGCTAAATCAATCCCGAAGCTTGAAAGCACAAGCCCCGACTTTTTTGGGCGAAGTCCATAAACCCTAAACACGAATTGATTGCACTCCAATAGCATGAAGCTCAGCTGCTGTGACTTTGAAACGCGAGCAATGCAACTCTTAGAAGCTCGCTGTGGTAATCCACAGTTTTGAGAAGGCTTGCCTAGGCCGAGGCGCCTACTCATGCTTATGCCAGGGTTTGTCACCGCTCCAACTACTCATCAACCGCGACCCCAAGCCCTAAACCTTATGCCGCTTTCTGGATCATGCGTGACGGAAAAGGGTCGTTCAAAGAAAAGCCTCTGCCGCATCGTAAGCATGAGCAAGATGTTGTCTTGGAGTGCGCCTCAGAATTTGCAGCCGCGGCCGAAGGCCGGTGCTTGAAGGAGCAGTTTTGCCAGACCTCCCCATGTGATCTTCTCTGAGAGAAGCCCTCAGATTTCCTGCCCCCGTGACGGTAGCAGGAGGACTAGTGATGCGAGGTTGGATATCGCCGTGGAGAAAGGGTGCCAGCGCATGAGGAGTCCTCGCTTTCCGACCTGAAATGGATAGTTAGTTGTCAAGAGCAGGTCCGATCCCTTTTTAGGGTACTTCTCATAAGGGTGCGTTGGGACCTAAATGGAGAACTACCGAAAAAACCTGCGTTGCATAAGTATCGGAAGCATGTGGCTGGTGGAAGCTCGAAATCGCATATAAACAAACTCGTATCAAGCTCAATATAAGCCGCTAGAAGGCCCAGATGTATAGAGCTTTAGATATACGAACCCCGTGCATCCAGGTGAGACGAGCAACCCAACGCTCGCAGAGGAGCCTCAAGCCGTCAAATGCTCGGCAATGTGCACCCAGGGTTCGGTTCCCTGAGGTCGATATCAGATGGGGAACCGATATAGCCGCCCAGTGTTCGCACTTATCTGTCAGTGCATGTCTTGTTCATTCGCGCTTCGAGGTAGGGATATGTTCCTCGTCCTGGTAGCCCACAGGTTTTTGCCTTCCCCTGCCTCGGTCGATTTCCGATAGGAAGCCGCAAGTGAGATCGAGCGAGCAGCTGCATAGTGCACTTCGAGATGTCTAAACGAGAATCTCTCGCCGACATGGTTGCAGTCTTTGTATCCTGTCCGTGCCTGTAGTTTCTCCAACTGGACTCTGGCAGTTATGGCAGGGATTGGTAGGCTTCGCCTGAGGCATCCACGGTAGGATGCGGACAAGTTCCCGACCTAATTGGCAAGGCCGATTCCTGCGGGACGGGCGGCAAGCCCCAGGGAGGAGAAAGCACTTCTGCACCGACTCACGAGTGACTACTTGGCATGTTTTTTTTGTAAACCAGTTCTCGCGTCTAGCAGCATTGTTGTACACATTGACATGTAGTCCACGATGCCCTCCTCCATTCCTCCAACACAGAGCACACAACCCAAACATAAGAAACGCAGTTGCCGCCACCACAGCCACCGGTGCCACCACGGCCGCCACCGTCGGCACCAGCAGCACCAGAAAGAATAATCAAACGAAAAAGAAGAACCGTATGCGCAACAGCATCAATTGCACAGCAGCAACAGGACCAAACACAGCTGCAATGGCAACAGCGGCGATGAAAACGCTAACCAACAACTACCCGGTGACTCCGCAGAAGAAGAAACATCAGGAACAGCAGCAAACTTGAGACGGCGGTTCCTGCTCGGCCCAAGCGATAACGACAGGGTAGCGCACAAGTTCGCCATTCATGATCGCTGAGACCCCAGTTTTTGTTGATAACTCTGGAACCCGAACCTTTGATTGGAAGTTCCTGGTGGCTGGAGGTTTACTGCTGTGGGGTTTAGGGTTTGGGCCAGTATGGTGTTCAGCTCAGGAGTTGTGCGCGTCTTGGCTTTTGCGCATCAGCTTGAAGGTTCGGAAGAAGCCCTTTGGAGGACATAGACATAGGCTCCAGCTGTCAACAATGAGCCGTCGAGGGTTTAGGTTCAGAAACTTTATAAGCGAAGCCGAACCCTATAAGTTGTAAGTAACTTAGTAGCTGAGTGGAGATGCTTTACACTTTTTGGGATAATATTACCCACTATAAAACTGAAAGTGTACACTTTTTGGGGCTTATGAACTCAGCAACTAAGGTAAAGCCTATAATAAGCCAGGCAATACAAAAGCAACCTTGAACCGAAGGTTGACGGATCTAAGCAGTAAGCCACGCAGCCTAGGATCCCAAAGCATAAACGCCCCATTACAGCTCTACACTCGGCATCCCTGAATCCTAAAACCCTACTTGAAGGTTCATGGGTAGTTATAAGGGGGGTTATAGGGATTTAGGTTCCTTTAAGGGTTCTGTAGGGTTTAGGGGTTGGGGTTTAGGGTGGTTTGAAGTGGGGCTATAAGTCCCCTAATATGGGCTATAATTATGGTGCCCACTTGTACCCCCACTTCTAGCTACCCATGAGACCTCCAAGTAAACCTGCGAAACATCCCCCCGAAACTTGCCCCAAACCCTAGAGCCTGAACTAACACTACCCTGAGGGGAAAAACCCTACCCTGAAGTCTAAACCCCAAACTTTCAAGTCCCAGGTAACATGGAAGCCCAAGTCGTTACCAATCTTATTTTTTAGGGTTCCTGATTGTAAATATACCATAAAAGGCCCCCCAAACCCTATTCTAAGTATTTAGACCCCTATATTACGAGCCTGAACACCGGCATCGAAACAGAGACATGAATCCAAAAACACATCCAAACATGAACTTAGAAGAGGAGGGTTTCTACTAGTAATAGATTCTTAATTAGTAGGTAACCTTTCACCTTTGGGGATTTATCTAATCCTACCATAATTGAAAATGTTCACCTTATTTGGGCTAGGGTATCCTAAACCCTAAACCCCTAAATCCCAAACCCTAGGATACTCGGCCCCTAAGGGCTTAGGATACCTTTTTTGGGCTAGGGGTGCTCAGCCCCTACGGATGAAGCTCATGTGCTTTTTGGGTCTCCACCCAGACCCCCGGGAGGATCTAGAAAGTAGATCCCCTAATATGGGGCCCTACACTACTAAGGGTGCTTTACGGGAACCCCCATTAAGGGATCTACCCCTAAACCCTAAACCCTTAAACCCTAAACCCCTAACCCCTAAACCCTAAACCCTTAAACCCTAAACCCCTAACCCCTAAACCCTAAACCCCCATTAAGGGATCTACTTTTTGGATCCTCCCGGGGGTCTGGGCAAGTGAACCTCTCAAAGCTCGCGAAGATCCCCGGCTCAGAACCCCCTACTCTGGGGGATCTTGGGGTTTGGGGGTTTAGGGTTTTAGGGTTTTAGGGTTTAGGGTTTTAGGGTTTAGGGTTCAAGGCGTTTGGCTACGAGGCTCTAGAGAGCAATCCTAATTCGTAATTCCTTTGCGCTCGCTATGGATGGTGGAAAGCTCCGGAGGAATTTGACGTCCAGCGTGGCTTTCTCGCTGCGTCTTTCC
>BGNK01005626.1:7750-19625 GCA_003297005.1 Symbiodinium sp. clade A Y106
AGGCGGACGGCTGCCCAAGCAGGCTAGGCCTTGCAGCAAGGGCAACGACTCAAGACTTAGCTGAGAGCAAGCGGGTAATGCAGCACCGGTGCAGGACAGTCCCCTCAGGAGCAACGAACTTCCCAAAGAACAGCAGTCGCAAACGGGCAGTGCCGACTCCGGCTGCGAAACTCCCCTCGACAGCAGAGACAAGCCCAGGGTGGCAACACCCGAAGTAGAAATGAACGAGTCTGAACGAGCAGAGCCAGAGGCCAGTGCTGCGAACCCTACGCGGCTCATGCCGTGTAGTGAAGGGGAGGGTTCAAGGTAGCTGGCTCCAAGCGCTGGCAAGAAACTGTCAGGTTGGACAAGAGATCTCGTGGATGGAGCAGAGCCGGATGTTGCCATGTCTGAGGCAAAGAGTGCAGGTCCCGATTCTGCAGATCCCTCGGCTGAAGGAGTGGAGGCCAATCGAACCCGCCCGTACACCGGGAGACTGCTGCCGGCGTGGGCGCGGGATCGGGGTGAAGTTGGGGGCCCTGAGCTCGAGACGTCAAGCACGAATGGAGCTAGCCCCACTCTGGCTAAGCCACGTGAAAAGAGCGGTGACCCAAGTGCGACGGGATCCGTGGCGGACGGTGGGAGTCCCAACATGCTCCTTCCCAGAATCGGCACAAGACTACCACAACAGGCGCAACCGTGTGAAGATGGCGACAACCCAGATCCTGCCACGTCAAGTGCGGAAGGTGCCGAGTCCGAGCAAGCAGCACCCCTTGGCGGCAGCGACAGGTTCAGTTGCACNGTGAAGATGGCGACAACCCAGATCCTGCCACGTCAAGTGCGGAAGGTGCCGAGTCCGAGCAAGCAGCACCCCTTGGCGGCAGCGACAGGTTCAGTTGCACGAAATCGGCGGCAGGAAGAGGAAGATCTGACCTAGCTCCGCCATGTGACAGAAGCGGTAGCCCAAGGCTGACTGCATCGAGAACCAGGGGAGATGGGGCTGAACAGCTGGCGCCACGTGGTGATAAAGAGAAACCAAGATTGGCAGGATTTAGAAGCGACAGCGCAACATCCAGACGTGCAGTACCGCGGAGGGACGGCGAAGGCCCAATGCTGGAACTGGCCAATGCAAGCATGGTGAAACCGAGTTTCGCAACACCTCGCAATAGCACGGGCAAATCAGGGTGTGCAAGATCCAACACGAACAGCCCCGGGCCAAGCTTGGCCGTGCCGCGCAGCAAAAGGGAAGAGTCTGACGACACGGNAGCACGGGCAAATCAGGGTGTGCAAGATCCAACACGAACAGCCCCGGGCCAAGCTTGGCCGTGCCGCGCAGCAAAAGGGAAGAGTCTGACGACACGGAATTTGGGACCAAAAGAGAGGACTCAAACCGCACCATAGCACAAACGGAAAGCGATGAATCAAAGCGGCAAAAGCTCCGCACGCTGCAACTACTGGTGAGTTGCAGCTCGCTTCCTGCACCTGCGCCGGACTTGGCACGTTGCTGCGCAAACAGAGGCGGACCAGTGTTCATCATGTCGAATGCGGACAACAAAGACTCTGGGCATGCCGTGCCATGCAGGAACAGCAAGAAACCGAGACATGTGCTGTCAGGGACTAGCAAACGTAGCCCAATCCTGGCCAAACCCACTGTTAACAGCAAGGCACCAGCTCATGCGCAGCCTCTCAGTAGCAATTGCGAGCTCAAAGACGCAGATTCAAGAGCAAGCGGCAAAGATCCCGAACGTGCGTGACTTTGAAGAAGTGGCGAAGGCCCCAGCTCAGCAGCTGCTGATGCAGACGATGCGAAGCCGGCGCGAGCCACGCCGTGCAGAAAAAGGGGGAAGCCCGGATGAGTCAGCCCTGACACTGGCAACAAGAAGCCAGTGCGCGAAGCTCCACGCGACAGTGAGAACGAACCAAGGCAGGCAGCCTCCAGCGCAAACGGTACGACGTCAAGCCGTGCTACTCCCCTTGACAACAGAAAGGGCTCTGGATTTGTTGATCCTAGGGCCGGCACGGGCACATCAAGATGCGCAACAGCAACCATCAAGGGCAACGATCCAAGATATGCCGAACCGTGCAACAGCAGGACGAAGTCCGTTGTCATGATGTCCAACACCAGCGGCGAAGCACTCAGGCAACTCACGCCATGTAGTGGCAAGGCCGGTCCCGACTCACATGCATCGAGGACAGGCGGACGGCTGCCCAAGCAGGCTAGGCCTTGCAGCAAGGGCAACGACTCAAGACTTAGCTGAGAGCAAGCGGGTAATGCAGCACCGGTGCAGGACAGTCCCCTCAGGAGCAACGAACNGAGTTTCGCAACACCTCGCAATAGCACGGGCAAATCAGGGTGTGCAAGATCCAACACGAACAGCCCCGGGCCAAGCTTGGCCGTGCCGCGCAGCAAAAGGGAAGAGTCTGACGACACGGCATCCGGGACGAACAGAGAGGAGTCGAGGCGCACCATCGCAAAGACAGAAGGCGCAGAGCCACATTTCGTCATGCCACGTACACTGAGACCGCTCGCCAGCTGCAGCTCAGTAATCTGCCACACTCTTGCTCCGGACTTCGCGATCTCGCGTGCAGGCAGAGGCGGGCCCGGACTCACGAGGCTCATTGCAAACAACTGCAGCCCTGAGCAAACCATGCTGTGCACTGGCAAGATCAAGTCGAGATGTGTGTGGCTGGCGACTGGCAAGCGTAGGCCGATGCTGGCTACACCCAGTGATGACAGCGGGGCACCAGCTCATGCGCAGCCTCTCAGTAGCAATTGCGAGCTCAAAGACGCAGAATCCGGAGCAAGCGGCAAAGAGCCCGAACATGCGTAGCTTTGAAGAAGTGGCGAAGGCCCCAGCTCAGCAGCTGCTGATGCAGACGATGCGAAGCCGGCGCGAGCCACGCCATGCAGAAAAAGGGGGAAGCCCGGATGAGTCAGCCCTGACACTGGCAACAAGAAGCCAGTGTGCGAAGCTCCACGCGACAGTGGGAACGAACCAAGGCAGGCAGCCTCCGGCGCAAACGGTACGACGTCAAGCCGTGCTGCTCCCCTTGACAACAGAAGGGGCTCTGGATTTGCTGATCCCAGGGCCGGCACGGGCACATCAAGATGCGCGACAGCAACCATCAAGGGCAACGGTCCAAGATATGCCGAAGGCACGTTGTCGCCCTGTTTCAGGCAACAGTACTACAGGTTGTGGTGCGGCGAAGCACCCAAGCAACTCACGCCATGTAGTGGCAAGGCCGGTCCCGACTCACATGCATCGAGGACAGGCGGACGGCTATCCAGGCAGGCCAGGCCGTGCAACAAGGGCAACGACCCAAGACTTAGCTGCGAGCAAGCGGATAGTGCAGCACCGGTGCAGGACAGTCCCCGCAGGAGCAGTGAACTTCCCAAACTACACATCTCTGATACGAAAGGCGGAGATTCGGCTCTTGCGACGCCCCGGAGCGGAAGAAGTGGCCCGGGATGCAGAACACCAAGAGCTAGAACCACCAAGCCGAGTCAAGAAGCACCATGCGAAAAGGTTGAAAAACCAAGGTTGGCAGAATCCAACGCAAGAAGGCTTTTGCCAAGATGCACCATGCTATCCACCAGCGAGGAGGCACCGAAGTAGGCAATCCCTCCTAGCAGAAGTGAAAGCTCTGAGCATGCGGCGGCTCGAAGTGGAAGTGGAGGCTCTGGGACGGAGCTATCCGGGGCAAGTAGTGTGCTACCCAAGTAGGCAGTGCCTTGCAACAACGGGGAGAAGTCTAAGGAAACAGTGTCAACTGCCAATGAGCGAGAGCCGAGTTGCCCTGCTCCATGCAGAGGGAGCAATTCCGTCCTGGCCGTACCACGAGCCAGCAGAAATAGACCTAAGCTCGCAAAGGAGAGTGCCAACGGCAATGCGCTCGGCCTTGCACGTCCACGCAGCAACAGAAACAGCCCCAGATCTGT
Organism: Symbiodinium sp. clade A Y106; assembly: GCA_003297005.1. Classification (NCBI taxonomy): domain Eukaryota; class Dinophyceae; order Suessiales; family Symbiodiniaceae; genus Symbiodinium; species Symbiodinium sp. clade A. The sequence goes on from BGNK01005626.1 coordinate 11,670, forward strand.
CATGCTGAGGACGGACGAAGCAAGATCTGCACAGGACACACCTCGAAGAGAGGTAAATGAGCCCAAGCTTGACGCCCCAAGAACAGGAAGAAGCACGTCCAAACAGGCAACACCAGGAACAAAGGTGGAGAAGTCGGACCACACCATGCTTCGTGCCAGCAGCTGCAGGCTCATGCTGGCCATCTCAAGTACNCACCAGGAACAAAGGTGGAGAAGTCGGACCACACCATGCTTCGTGCCAGCAGCTGCAGGCTCATGCTGGCCATCTCAAGTACGGACGGAAGCAGGCCCAGGCAGGCAGCTGCGCGTGAAGGCAGCGAAAGTCCACACTGTGCCAAGCCCAATGCAAGTGGCGCTGTTCCCAAACAAGCTGCTCCTTGCAAGGGCAGGGACGGCTCCGAAGATGCTGCTGCGAGCGCAGGCAGCACCGAGCCCACTTGCGCATGACTCTGTGGAAGCAGCGGCAAACCCGGCGTCACAACTCCCAGGACAGGAAGCGCCGGGCCCATGCAAGAAATGCCGCGCAGCAGCAACAAAGAGCCAGGTGCCACGGTCTCAACTGCTGATGGCAGCACGTCGATGCAAGCCGTGCCATGCAGAAACGGTGACGGGTCAAGGGATGCACGGTCAAGTGCCAACGGTGGTGAGCCCACACAGCTTGCACCTCGTGGTAGCAAGAGAAAACCTGAGGTGGCATATCCAAGTACGAGCAAAAACAAATCCACACTNGTGCCAACGGTGGTGAGCCCACACAGCTTGCACCTCGTGGTAGCAAGAGAAAACCTGAGGTGGCATATCCAAGTACGAGCAAAAACAAATCCACACTTGCAAAGCCTGCTGCTAACGAAAATGGACCAGCTCTGGCCATCGTCCTTGGCAGCAGAAAGAAGCCGAAATGCACCAAGTCCGATGCTAAAGGCAACAAGCCGAGCCTGGCCAGGCCTTGGGGCGACAGGAACGGCGCAAGACNTGGACCAGCTCTGGCCATCGTCCTTGGCAGCAGAAAGAAGCCGAAATGCACCAAGTCCGATGCTAAAGGCAACAAGCCGAGCCTGGCCAGGCCTTGGGGCGACAGGAACGGCGCAAGACTTGTCATGCTGAGGACGGACAAAGCAAGGTCTGCACAGGACACACCTCGAGGAGAGGCAAATGAGCCCAAGCTTGATGCCCCAAGAACAGGAAGAAGCACGTCCAAACAGNGGACCACACCATGCTTCGTGCCAGCAGCTGCAGGCTCATGCTGGCCATCTCAAGTACGGACAGCAGGAGGCCCAGGCAGGCAGCTCCGCGTGAAGGCAGCGAAAGTCCACACTGTGCCAAGCCCAATGCAAGTGGCGCTGCTCCCAAGCAAGCTGCTCCTTGCAAGAGCAGGGACGGCTCCGAAGATGCCGCTGCGAGCGCAGGCAGCAACGAGCCCACTTGCGCATGGCTGTGCAGCAGCAGCGGCGAACCCGGCGTTACAAAATCCAAGGCGAAAAGAGCCAGGTCCATGCAAGAAAGGCCATGCAGTAGCAGCAGAGAACCAGGTGCCACAGCGTCAACGGCTGATGGCAGCACATCGATGCAAGCCGCGCCGTGCAGAAACGGCGAGGGGTCAAGGGATGCACGGTCAAGTGCCAACGGTGGTGNGCCCACACAGCTTGCACCTCGTGGTAGCAAGAGAAAACCTGAGGTGGCATATCCAAGTACGAGCAAAAACAAATCCACACTTGCAAAGCCTGCTGCTAACGAAGATGGACCAGCTCTGGCCATCGTCCTTGGCAGCAGAAAGAAGCCGAAATGCACCAAGTCCGATGCTAAAGGCAACAAGCCGAGCCTGGCCAGGCCTTGAGGCGACAGGAACGGCGCAAGACTTGTCATGCTGAGGACGGACAAAGCAAGATCTGCACAGGACACACCTCGAGGAGAGGCAAATGAGCCCAAGCTTGATGCCCCAAGAACAGGAAGAAGCACGTCCAAACAGGCAACACCAGGAACAAAGGTGGAGAAGTCGGACCACACCATGCTTCGTGCCAGCAGCTGCAGGCTCATGCTGGCCATCTCAAGTACGGACGGAAGCAGGCCCAGGCAGGCAGCTGCGCGTGAAAGCAGCGAAAATCCACACTGTGCCAGGCCCAATGCAAGTGGCGCTGCTCCCAAGCAAGCTGCTCCTTGCAAGGGCAGGGACGGCTCCGAAGATGCTGCTGCGAGCGCAGGCAGCAACGAGCCCACTTGCGCATGACTGTGCGGAAACAGCGGCGAACCTGGCGTCACAACTCCCAAGACAGGAAGAGCCAGGCCCATGCAAGAAATGCCGCGCAGAAGCAACAAAGAACCAGGTGCCACGGTCTCAACTGCTGATGGCAGCACGTCGATGCAAGCCGTGCCATGTAGAAATGGTGAGGGGTCAAGGGATGCACGGTCAAGTGCCAACGGTGGTGGGCCTACACAGCTTGCACCTCGTGGTAGCAAGAGAAAACCTGAGGTGGCATATCCAAATACGAGCAAAAACAAATCCACACTTGCAAAGCCTGCTGCTAACGAAGATGGACCAGCTCTGGCCATCGTCTTTGGTAGCAGAAGGAAGCCGAAATGCACCAAGTCCGATGCTAAAGGCAACAAGCCGAGCCTGGCCAGGCCTTGGGGCGACAGGAACAGCGCAAGACTTGTCATGCTGAGGACGGACAAAGCAAGGTCTGCACAGGACACACCTCGAGGAGAGGCAAATGAGCCCAAGCTTGATGCCCCAAGAACAGGAAGAAGCACGTCCAAACAGNCGTGCCAGCAGCTGCAGGCTCATGCTGGCCATCTCAAGTACGGACAGCAGGAGGCCCAGGCAGGCAGCTCCGCGTGAAGGCAGCGAAAGTCCACACTGTGCCAGGCCCAATGCAAGTGGCGCTGTTCCCAAACAAGCTGCTCCTTGCAAGGGCAGGGACGGCTCCGACGATGCTGCTGCGAGTGCCGGTGAAGACAGGTCGATGTGAGAATGACTGTGAAGCGGCAGTGCCAGACCAGGTGTTGCAACACCCAGAACCGGAAGTTCTGAGTCCGTGCAAGAAGTTCCGCGAAGCAGCAGCAGAGAACCAGGTGCCACAGAGTCAACAGCTGATGGCAGCAGATCGATGCAAGCCACGCCGTGCAGAAGCGGCGAGGAGTCAACTGAGACAAAGCTCGATGCTAACGAAGAAAAACCAATGCAGCTTGCACCTTGCAGAAGCGACGAAAAACCAGAATCAGCGAGCCCAGGTGCCAGCAGCAAAGGGCCCGAATTTGTCGCTCCCTTTACCGACGAAGTGGGACCAGGCCAAGCCATAGCCTTCAAAGACAACGATAAGCCAGACTGAACCAGGTCCAATGCTGGAGGCAAGACGCCCAATCTGGCCAAGCCACGAGGCAACGAGACGAAGTCAAGACTGGTCACACTCGGAACAAAAGGCACAGGATCAGCACAAGCCACGCCTTGAAGAGAGATAAACGAGTCCAAGCTTGATGCCCCAAGAACTGGAGGCAACAAGTCTACGCAAGTAGCGCCAAAGACCAAGGCGGAGAAGCCCAAGCGCGCCGAGCTTCGTGTCAGCAGTGTGGGGCCCATGCTAGCTACATCAGGGGCCGACAAAAGCAATCCTGGGCAGGCAACTCCTTGCGAAAGCAATGGAAGTCCACAATGCGCCACGTCAAGTGCAAAAAGAGCTGCTTCCAGTCAGGCTGCCCCCTGCAATGGCAGCAACAGCTCCGAAGATGCTGCTGCGAGTGCCGGTGAAGACAGGTCGATGTGGGAATGACTGTGAAGCGGCGGTGGCAGACCGGGTGTAACAACACCCAGAACGGGAAGTGCTGAGCCCGTGCAAGAAGTTCCGCGAAGCAGCAGTAGAGAACCAGGTGCCACAGTGTCAACAGCTGATGGCAGCAGATCCATGCAAGCCATGCCATGCAGAAGCGGCGAGGAGTTAATTGAGACAAAGCTCAATGCTAACGAAGCAAATCCAATGCAGCTTGCACCTTGCAGAAGCGACGAAAAGCCAGAATCTGCGAGCCCAGGTGCCAGCAGTAAAGGGCCCGAATTTGTCGCTCCCTTTACCGACGAAGTGGGACCAGGCCAAGCCATGGCCTTCAAAGACAACGATAAGCCAGACTGAACCAGGTCCAATGCTGGAGGCAAGAAGCCCAATCTGGCCAAGCCATGAGGCAACGAGACGAAGTCAAGACTGGTCACGCTCGGAACAAAAGGCGCAGGATCAGCACAAGCCACGCCTTGAAGAGAGATAATCGAGTCCAAGCTTGATGCCCCAAGAACTGGAGGCAACAAGTCTACGCAAGTAGCGCCAAAGACCAAGGCGGACGAGCCCAAGCGCGCCGTGCTTCGTGTCAGCAGTGCGGGGCCCATGCTAGCTACATCAGGGGCCGACAAAAGCAGTCCTGGGCAGGCAACTCCTTGCGAAAGCAATGGAAGTCCACAATGTGCCACGTCAAGCGCAAGAGGAACTGCTTCCAATCAAGCTGCCCCTTGCAAAGGCGGGAACGGATCCAAAGATGTTGCTGCGAGTGCAAGCAAGGGCGACCCGGCTTGCGCATGGCTGTGAAGAAGCAGCAACAAACCCAGCGTTGCAACCTCCAAGGCAAAAAGAGCCATGCCCGCGTAAGACATACCTTGCAGCAGCAGTGGTGAGCCGGGGGCAACGGCATCAGTTGCTGACAGCAGGACCTCGATGCAAGCCGGACCGCGCAGAAGCAACGACGAGTCAACCGAGACGCCACTTAGTACGAACGAGGCAGGCCCGATGCAGCTTGCACCTTGCAGAAACAACGGAAATCCAAATGTAGCAACGCCAGGTGCTGACAAGAAGGACCCTACATTCGCGACTCCGGCAGCGAATGGACATGGACCGAGTCTGGCCGAAGTCTTTGATGAAAGCAGCAAATCAAATTGCACCAGGTCCAATGCTGGAGGCAAGAAGCCCAATCTGGCCAAGCCATGAGGCAACGAGACGAAGTCAAGACTGGTCACACTCGGAACAAAAGGCACAGGATCAGCACAAGCCGCGCCTTGAAGAGAGATAAACGAGTCCAAGCTTGATGCCCCAAGAACTGGAGGCAGCAAGTCTACGCAAGTAGCGCCAAAGACCAAGGCGGAGAAGCCCAAGTGCGCCGTGCTTCGTGTCGGCAGTGTGAGGCCCATGCTAGCTACATCAGGGGCCGACAAAAGCAGTCCTGGGCAGGCAACTCCTTGCGAAAGCAATGGAAGTCCACAATGCGCCACGTCAAGTGCAAAAAGAGCTGCTTCCAGTCAGGCTGCCCCTTGCAATGGCGGGAATGGCTCCGAAGATGCTGCTGCGAGTGCCGGCAGGGACAGGTCAAGACATGGGTAGCTGTGTGGAGAAAGCAAGGGTCCTGGCGTAACCTCACTCGGCACAGGTGTCACGAAGCCCGTGCATGCAACGCCTCGAAGCGGCAGCATGAGTCCCAAGTTGAAAAAGCCAACCACTGAGATCGAATAACTTATGGCTCCCGAGCCGGAGACTGCAGAACCGCTCACAAAAAGCAAGAAATCCATCCTCGACGGCCCCTGCGCCAAAGGTGACGAGCCCAAGGCCGCAAGACTGGAAACAGACAGCGAGAGCCCCAGCTTCCCCGAGCTTTGGAGCAACAAAAGCGAGGCAAAGCTGCAGAAGGATGCGGCAAACAGAACAGCATCCATACAGGCCAAACCACGAGGGGAGGGAAGAGAGTCTGAGCTTGACGACCCAAGAGCTAACAGTGTCGAACCCAAGCTCGCTGTCCCTGAAACAGAAAGTGAAAGGCTCACGCGAGCCGTACTATGTGCCAACAGGAGCAGGCCCAGGCTTGTGGCTTCCGAAACAGACAGAAGGCGATCTAGGCAAGCTACACCCCGCAAAGGCAAGGAAAAGCCAGGCTGCATCAGACCTGTGATGAGCAGTGAGCTCCCAGATCGGGCTGCAGCCTTCAACGGCAAAAGAAAGTCTAAGGAGCAATCAGCGAGCACCGGCATTGCTGAGCCGAGGCAGGCGACACCGCGAAGAGAAAGCAGGAATTCGAGCGTCGCTGCATCTGACACAAACGGTGCCAAACCCGTGCAGGAAGCTCCTTGTGGTGGTGGCAAGAAGTCTGGCGTCACATGGCCAATAGCAGACAGTAGTGACTTTATGTCGACGGAGCCCAGACTGGACCACGCTTCAGCTGGCAAGGGAAAGTCCAACCTCGACATGGCGCGAAGCAGCAGTAACAAGCCAGGGTTTGTACAGTCTGACACTAGCAGCAGTGCACCCAATTGAGCTGACCCACGGGCCAAAAGGAAAGAGCCAGGATTGACTACGCTGGGAGCTAAAGGGGCAAGACCAGGGCAGGCCACACCTCGAGGAGAAGTTGGCGAGCCAGGACTTGCCACTCCCAGAGCTGGAGGGAAAGAGTCCACACGCGCAGCACCAAGAACCGAAGCTGAGAAACCAACGCGCATCATGCAGTGCAGCAGCAGTGGTGAGCCCGCGTTAGTAGCATCCGCTGCTGGCAAAACCACGCCAAGCTGGGCAACGCCACGCGACGGCAGAGGAAGTTCAAGGTGCGACGCATCTAAGACGAGCATTACAGATCCAAGGCAAGAAGCTCCTTGCAGTGGCGACGATGATTCCAACGATGCTGCGGCAAGTGCCAACGGAGATGGGTCAGTGCGCGCATAGCTGCGAAGAAGCAGCGGCGAACCTGATGTTGTAGCACACGAGGCCAGAAGAGCTAGGCCCGTGCAAGACACACCTTGCAGCAACAGCAGTGAGCCGGGTGCGACGGCGTCAAGTGCTGACAAAGAGAATTCGAGACAAGTCGGACCGTGCAGAAGCAGCGGTAAGCCAAGGGAGACAAAGCTCAATACCAACGAAGCAGGCCCGATGCGGCTCGCACCTTGCAGAAGCAACAAAAATCCAAATGCAGCAACGCCAGGTGCTGACGAGAACGACCCTGCGTTTGCGACGCCGGCTACTGATGGAGGTGGACCGAGCCTGGCCAGAGTCTTCGATGACGGCGACAAGCCGAACTGCACCAGGTCCGGTGCTGAAGGCAAGAAGCCCAATCTGGCCAAGCCGTGGGGCAACGAGAAAAAGTCAAGGCTGGNGGCAAGACCAGGGCAGGCCACACCTCGAGGAGAAGTTGGCGAGCCAGGACTTGCCACTCCCAGAGCTGGAGGGAAAGAGTCCACACGCGCAGCACCAAGAACCGAAGTTGAGAAACCAATGCGCATCATGCAGTGCAGCAGCAGTGGTGAGCCCGTGTTAGTAGCATCCGTTGCTGGCAAAACCACGCCAAGCTGGGCAACGCCACGCGACGGCAGAGGAAGTTCAAGGTGCGACGCATCTGACACCAGCAATACAAACCCCGGACAAGCTGGGCCTCGTGACGGAAGGGGCGATTCTGGCGATGCTTCCGCAAGCGCCGGCAAAGATGGCTCCACATGTGCAGAGCTGTGGAGGAACAGCGGTAACCCGGATGTTGAAACATCCGAGGCTGGAAGAGCCATGCCCATGCAAGACACACCCTGCAGCAGCAGCGGTGAGCCGGGTGCAACGGCGTCAAGTGCTGACAAAGAGAATTCGAGACAAGTCGGACCGTGCAGAAGCAGCGGTAAGCCAAGGGAGACAAAGCTCAATACCAACGAAGCAGGCCCGATGTAGCTTGCACCTTGCAGAAGCAACAAAAATCCAAATGCAGCAACGCCAGGTGCTGACGAGAACGACCCTGCATTTGCGACCCCGACTACTGATGGAGATGCACCGAGCCTGGCCAGAGTCTTCGATGACGGCGACAAGCCGAACTGCACCAGGTCCGGTGCTGAAGGCAAGAAGCCCAATCTGGTCAAGCCGTGGGGCAACGAGAAGAAGTCAAGGCTGGTCTCACTCGGAGCTAAAAGGGCAAGACCAGGGCAGGCCACACCTCGAGGAGAAGTTGGCGAGCCAGGACTTGCCACTCCCAGAG
>BGNK01005627.1:0-33948 GCA_003297005.1 Symbiodinium sp. clade A Y106
CGTGTCTCAAACGCAGGCCCCATGGTAGCCCTTTCTGTTGGTTTAATGGTTTGATGGTTTAACGGTTTACGCCTAGGTGTAAAGAAACCAAGGGGACCCCATATAGGGGGGTACCCATAAATATACACCTCAGTGGATCGCATCACAAAGCACAAAGGGTACTCTCAGCACTTACAATACCTTAAGTCGCCTCTTCCTCCTAAAGCATCAAGAACGAACTCCGCAATCCAAGCCCCCGGCCTTGCTGGGTGGGCAGAGAAAGTTGGCTTCTCTTCCTCCTGGCGAGATGCGAGATGCAAGGTTGTATCTGTTCATTTGCTGGTTGAAGCGCTTTGAGTGGTTGAACGTACGTGTCGTTGTGATAGTTAGTTTGGGGGATAGCATGAAACTTTTCGAACTCTATCGTGGGGATTAAGGACCACCGGTGCGATCGACCGATAGACCGAGGCACGCGCACGCGGCGCGCATCATTAAGTTTTGTTTGGTCCACAGGTTCTGGCGAGTGCAATCTGCGAAGATCCGCGGCATGCTGTGTTCGTGCAGTCCAAGACGTCATGGCAGTCATCGATGAAGTTGATGGAAAAGTATGTGGCTGCTGGAAGTATCGGCAGCATGGTGACCATCGGCCGGTTTCCTTATCGGTTACCATGAAGCTCTCACATGTTTCACCACTTGGAACAGGTCAACAGGGCACGAGACATCATCACTTCCTATGCAACCAGGAATAGCGTCAAGCAAGTTCAGTACAGTGCAAACATCACCTTCTGGCGTGGGTACCAACAGTGAGTACCGTGTTCAGCTTGAACGGCGACGATTCCCCGAGCTTCACGGCAGGTGCACATCAGGACGTCTCCCGTTGCATCGTGAGAGAATGTGTGTGTGTCTTCGTTGGCCGTGATCCATCAACTCCGTCACGCCCCCCTGTATGAGAAACGCGCGTACACACCCCGCGAATACAAGCATGCACCCACGTGCTGCTGTCACACACAGAACACGTTTGCATGTGGACACAAGTGACGCAAGCAGACAGGAAAACAGATAGACAAACATGCAGGCAGATAGACAGGACAAAGCGAAACAAAGAAAACCATGTGCATATGACGCACAGGATGCGGAAATAATACCATTCACAAGCCTACTTAAACTTATACTGCCAAGCAGCATGACCGACGGTGCCATCGACAGTACATGCAATAATCATGGGGTTAGTTCTGTTGCCACTACCTGACGATGACCGCAGGGATGGGCTCAGCAGAAAGACATGCTTCGTGCAACATGTATCAGGCCGTAAAGTCTTGCATCTGCATGCTAAAGCTATGATTAGCAGCCCCGCAGAGTCACATAGTCCCATCATGATGAAGGCTCCTACAAGGGTTTAGGGCTTGGAGATCCTCTTTAGGGTTTAAGGCTACATATTGGAGAATGCCGGGTCTTGTGCTCACACTGCGAGAGCCTCTCCCTCCGCCTTCACGATGCTCTCGAGGGTGTATACCTTGGGGGTTTAGCGTTTAAGGTTTAGGGTGGTGTTACCTTGGGGCTGTTGATGCCAAGAGCATGCATGGACCCAGACTATTACAAGCACGGAGTAGCACAGGCTACCTGGCTGTAACTAAAAGCCCAAAACCGATTCTCTGCCGACTGTGGCTCCTTTAATAGTCCAAATGAAAGGCTGAAGAAAAGGCCGATTCGATTCCCTGTTTGCCGGTCACGCAGGCCAGGCACCCTCTTGCCGTTCTCATTGAGATAGTAGCGAAGCCTCAGGTCAGCTTCGGAAGCTCTGGAGCTCCCGAGGCCCAGGCGGCCCAGGTAACATGAACCCGGGCTTAGGACGTTTTAGGACTTTAGGACTTAGGGCTCTACTGCTACCACAAGCACCGCGACTACTTCTGCTGCTGCTTCTAACGGCACGTTACAGGGTCAGCGGTTTCTTGCCAATTCTGCGGGAAGGACACCTACGACCTTGGCCTTTCACGATTTGGGATTCTGCGGGAAGCTGCGCTAGCTCACATGACAGATGAAGCGGAGTCTCTGCAATCTGCGGTCGTGCTCGATAAACTCAGTATTTCATGACACGCACTTCTTGAACGTTGGTGATGACATGACACACACTGTGTGGGGTTGTGCTCGGCTCAAGCCAGTCTACCGCAATAGAAATCCTGCTACTTCGAAACATCCCTCTCGTGTCTTTGTGTCACCCTTCCTGCTTTCCGACGAGTTGTGGCACATGCGTGCCGGCTCTTCCTGAGAACCCACAGCTCCAAGTCACGTGCTTGAGCATTCCCCAGCTGTGGTTCATTGTTCGGCATGGAGAGAGCATCAACAAGTCCCAGTGATGCCCGGACTCCCGAGGCTCACGCTGCATGGCTCCGGCTGCGGAATCTGCAGGGCCAAGAGCTCGAGCCAAGACGCCCCAATGTTGCGCTCTTGCTATGCTTGACCTTCCACGCCCTGTCAAAGCCGTGTCTCAGGTTTGGGTGCATGTGCTGTGCGGTTCGCCGACATTCGCCGTGCGCAGCAGCCGATTCGTCAACAGGATAGTGGCGGTGTGATGGTCTGCGAGGCCAGCAACATGCAGTGACAAATCCTGTTTTGCCGACGGTGCTGCCATGACGAAACCACGGAGCGAACAAGAGGCGAACTACGGCGGGATCTGAGCAGCTTGCATTGTATCTGCCCACAGCCCTTGATGCATTTTCATTTTCTGCCAATGTCACGTTACCCAGACCACGGTTTACCAAAAGCAACAAACGACCAACGAACTGAATTCCAAACAATCTCAAACATGTGTCTACATGTACAGATGGGTTTACAAAGACACCGTATATCATGTTTCCTATCTCGCATACCTTGTATCATATACAGCACTTACCGTTACTGAGCTGTAGCGTCTGATCACGACTTGCTACTGCAAAGCTCATGAGACGGTGTCGAGGGCGACGGAGACACTCGCGGCCTGGTGGATGCTGTTTGATATTACCATCGCCGCCATCGCCTTTGTTTGTTTGTCTGTCTGTTTGTTGGTTCTTAACTTTAAAAGCCATTGACAACAACTTAACGGCGGCAGTAATTATATAGAAGGTGCAAGACACGTGATGCAATGCGGAAACTTTATGTGCAGCAGCCAGCATACTGCCAGCGTGCAGCGCAAGATTAAGGAGCTTCCAGATGCTTCCAATCTCTGTGTGCAAATAATGTGGCTTAGACCTGGTTTCAATCCGGCATTACGGGCGTTTCTACTACATCCTGCGCCGACCCAGTGAGAAATCCTCGCGTTGTTTCCGTGCTCCGCCCACATACATGTAGGACCTACAACCTGCAACATCGTCCGGCAAGGTCTCGCTGCACGAGCCATCTCCATGTTCCAACTGGCTCGGAACACGAGCTGAATCATTGCAGCTTGATGTCTGTTGACATGCAAGCCGTAGCACAACCACTTTCGAACTTTTCTGCAAAGATCAACCCCCACACCCTGCTCTCACTGCCTCCCGCCCTGGCATTGAATCTGCCGGTAGCGACACCTCGGCCCATTCTGCGCAGGGACCCCAGGCTCCCTTGCTCCACAGCGTTTTGCTGACGGGGGCAGCTTCGCCACTGAGGAGGGTGCCTATGCCCTGTGTGAGCATCAGGAGTAAATACACCCGCTTCGTGTGCTTCTGATGGTCAAGCCTCCGGCTGTTATGAGCCTCCAGTCGAACAGCTACTCGACTAATCTGTGCCACCCCTTACGACAATGAGTGCCCAACGCAATTTCGGTCATCCGATCAGGGCCAGTTCTAATTACACCTGCAAGCCCAAGCCCATCTCCCCCCCTTTGCTTGAGGCAGCGGCCATCAGAAGGTCGGCCTGCGCATGGCTGCGCTTGTTCACAGGGTCTTGGGAGTGCGGACGCCGAGCTTGGAGCATGGCAGAACACCTCTGGTTGGCGTTGTCAGCATTTCATTTTCTTCTTGTAGATTGTCAAGTTATAGTCGACTGCGACAGTGCAGATGCTGGAGCGTCAGCTGACCTGTGATAGTCCGTGCAGGGATAGTGGAGAAACCACAATATTGGGAGTTTCCGAAAATTAGGGGTACTTTATTTTGGGGTCCTTGAACTAAGGATCTTACTGTTTAGGGTACTATATTAGGGTCCCCTATTTTCGGAAACTCCCCTTTGTAGGAGACATCACCCCGCGCCCCAAGCACAGCTCTCTGCATCCAAAGCGGGAAGGAGTCTGCACCGGAATCCGGAACCCCCAAGCATCGCAACAATCACAAAACTGGGCAGAACCAGCCTCTAGTGCAAGAAACAAGGAATATTCATATAGGGCCTCAATAATAAGAATAGGGTTTTGGGGGTATATTATACTATAGTTATAACAAGGAACCCCCAAAATAATATAGGTAATTATTAAGGCCCCTACATTATCCTGAAAAACACCTTGCCCCTTCCCCTCCTTCGGATCCCAGTCTGCATTGGCTTCCAGGGAGTTGAAGTGCTGCGGCCTTGGCCACAAAATGGGAGTTTCCGAAAATTAGGGGTACCGTATTTTGGGGTCCTTAGAATAAGGATCCTACTATTTAGGGTTGCTAAACTGGGGTACCCTACGTTCGGAAACCCCCAAATGATTGTTGTGATCCTACAGAGTCGCTCCGGCAACTCCCAAAATCTCCCGCACTCTCGCCGGACGCTTTCCTTTATATCTCGTGCAGCTGTGCATGTCGAAGCATAGGACATCAATGAAGATGCTGCATGCCGTGTCCCGCAGCCTGCTCAACTCATCTAAGAGTGCACGCTATTGAAGACGTGGCCGCTTCGATACCGGTTGTGGCACAAACGCCTCTAGCAATCGCTTGCACTTCTTCGCGAAATTGGTCTCTGGTCTATGAGGGACTGTACTTCCGATCATGCTTCTTTCCCACTTGACAAAGGTTTTCGTGGACTCATAAGCCTCGCTTGCGCATTGAACCGGTGTTTGTCCTTTCGAAGTCTTGATGTCTTTCTGCGCACCGTGCGCAAGCAGCATCGAGACAAAATCCAAGCTGGATTGGCCTGTGCACTTTGCAGCCGCTAGATGCAGTGGAGTGTAGCGGTGACTGTGAAGCTAATTGACAGCACATCCCATTTCCAAAAGCATGCGGCCGGCAGCAACATGGTGGTTTGCAGCGCAGGCGTGTAGTGCGCATGCATTATTGGGGTCTGCGCCAGATCGCAGGAGATCCTGAATTTTATCAGGCGGAGGGGGTGTCATGCTCAAAGTGCAAGCATCGAACAGCTCCTTGTCTTTTCCTGTCAAGACCTTCGGTGTCACTTTCGGCTCCTTCGGAGGCACCGAAACTTCCACCACGGCTGCAGCTGCTTTTGATGTGAACCCTCGTTGCCTGATGCACAGGCAAATGAACCAGTAGTTGGAGAGTGGCTCCGTCATTCCGACTTGTTGAAAGCCCATGCGCGCAAAATGGCGGGCCAGCTTGACATTCGCCGCAGTCCCCAACTCCTTGTCGTGATCAGACATCGTGATGGCCCTCGGTTTGACACCTCTTGCCGGAGCTCCGAAAGGTTCCAGCACAGCCAGCGTGCACATGTCTGCACCTCGGAGTTCATTGAAAAGGCATTCCACGAAGTCGAAGCCGAGATCTCGCTCGCGATGCGAGGGCAGCAAGTGCACCTCATCAAGATAAAGCCATCCACCGCGACCTTTTCGTGCAAACTCTTCTCGCAGCTTGGCCTTCCAAGAAGCTTTGGGACGCCCCTTGCTGTCGAAAAGATTCACGGAGCACTCCATGAGCTGCTGAGAGACGGAATCACAAGCGGCATGGAAGCTCTTGCCCAGCATCTCCTGATTCATCAGGGCACCTGACATCCTGCCCACCACAGCACCTGTCTGATCATAGGCCTCACCACCGACCATGTATAGGCCAGGATACTCGTCTTCTTTGAGGATGTATGCGAATCGATAGTCGCCTGCACGGCCATCCAGCCTGATCTCTGACTCTGCTGACTCGTCATCCTCGTTCTCCTCATGATCTGGATTCACATCGAATCTAAATCCGAACATATCGTTGGGTAATTCATCGTCCCGATTTCGCACCGAGAGCATCGGAGCAAGCCTCAGTTGCAGCTGTCCAGGTCTACTTTGGAGTGCTTGACCCTGATTGAGGCGGTCACTTTCAATCAACTTCACTCATTGCAGCAACATGTCTAAGCATACTGTGGTACTAAATGACGATGGCAGCACCAAACGGCCATGAATAGCTGACGCCTGCGCTGTGGTGCTCACGGTCACAAACGTCAAACATTTCACTGGGATCAATGTGAGCTCATCTTGGAAGCAGGCCACCAAAAGGTGATGTTTGCGTAGGCGGACTTCGTCGAGCGGGGCAGCATTGGGAAACTTACCCTGCAAGCACCACACAGGAGGTTAAGCAGGCTCTCTCCTCTCCACTCCGATTGATGCTTAAGAGACTCTTTGTCGAGCTTCACTTCCTGTACCCGACTGATTCTCGCTTCAACTCAAGCAGCCCTGTGTTTAGGTTGCTTGCTCTCTACTCGAATATCTGTGCAATCTTGCACGCAGCGGCATGTTGGCCTCAGGCACTCATCACTGACCTGCAGCACGGGGCAACGAACAAAGCGGTTCAAGCCGTTCAAATAGCCCGCCCGCGGTGCAGGGGTGTCAAAATGGCGAGCCCCCGACCTGGGCCTCCAAGGAGAATTGCTTCAAATCCTAAAGGCTCAACGAAACCCCCGACCAGCCTCCAAGGAGAATTGCTTCAAAGAAGGGATTTGTGGATCCAAGTCCGGCATACGCACATGCACGCAGCAAGTCCTGGCCACAGCGGAAAAAATGCCTCGGACAAAATCAACACTGTTCCTGCAGAGGTTTCTCTAAGGGGACCTCTGTGGGCATTAAGGGCTTTAGTATAGGGTTTAGTGCTTACAGTCGGTCCCCGGAAAAATAGCATGCCGCCAGTCCTGGATGCCAGCATCTCGCTAGTCGCCTGCGATGTTAGCACACAGCTGTCTCCACGGGTTAGGATTTGGGGTTTAGGGTTTAGGGGGATGAGCTGCACCCACATCTTCTGCCCCACAGAACTCACTCCCCCGGAATCTGATGCTGTCCATTCTCGTGCTCCGTCATCAAACAAGCCCCATTAGCAGCAGAGTATATTCAAGCCAAGTGGGAAACTTGAAGGGACCAGCGAGGAGTATCGCATAATCGTAGTCCTTGCGCTTACTGCTTTCCTCTATCGGTGCTAGTGGGAGCTTGTGATAGCCTGTGATAAACTTTTTCTGAAGCAAAACCCAGTGAGATCAATCATTCATAATGTAGAGATTCTGGAAGTGGCGCTTCGTCGAGAGCGCCTTCCTTGCCCTAGCCACGGCGTCGACTTCGCCTTCTTCGGCTTCGTCCCTCTCCCGATCTGCCTTCGGTGGGGGAGTGGAGGCTCTGCAACAAAGAGATGAAACCCTAGGCCCCAAGAGACCCTACATCTTGAAGTGGGCACAGCATAGCTTTACAAGTGGAGACGGAGGACGACAATGAAACTCGGAGTCACGTGATCGGATCTGGCCTTATTCTTCATGGTGCCACGGATCTTCTCCTGATGCAAGACTACTTGCAGCTGCGTCAACAGGAAAAGGGTCTTCGGTACTCTGGCCTTAAGTGCCCAAGCCTAGTCCACTTACAAGTACCGGGGGCCAGCATCACGACCATGATGACACTGTGGCTGACGATGGTGGTGATGACCATCATCACTGTGACTACAGTGCGATCTTTTTCACCTGGGCATGGCATTCAGTATGCCATCATCAACATGTTCGTCAGTATAGCCGTCATCGTCATCATCATCATGCTGCTTCTTCTTGACTGCCACCGTTCTGGCTACAAGTACCATCAACCGTCACGACGGCAACATCATCGTCACAACAAAAATAACCATCATCATCATCATCGTAATCATCACTTCAGCCTTACGACCATTACAATCATCATCATCATCACTATCATGATGATGGTGATGATGATCACCATCATCATCACCACCATCATCATGACAGTCATGATCACCCGAATCATACATCATGTTCATGCTCAGTTTCACGGCGACGCTTGTCACGGTCATCATGTTCAGCATACTAATTAGAACAGAAAACAGCATCAACATTCTTGGTCATCATCATACTCGTCATCATCCACCAGAGCAGCAATACCAGACGCAGGTTCGTACCCAGCACTGCAAAATCAAGAGCAGATTCCACACGCCCTGCGCACGCCTGGAAGGTGTTGACCCGATAGCACGGCAAGTCAAATCCGTAGAGGTACGCCACCTGCCACACCGCTCCCGCAATCCAACCAAGTGCCCGCATGCGCCCCAGTCTCCGACATCTCAAAGGTTGAACTGTCCGATGGCCTTATGGCCAAATGTCGGAAAAGAACCCCCGAACGGGCTCTTGTCTAGTCGTTTGGCGGACGGCCTTGGATGCCTCCTCAACATCGTCGGGTGGCGAGCCCCAGTCTCTCTCGAAAATGTCCTGGCAGAAGTGCAGGAAGTTCCGACAATGACAAGACTGTGTTCGGCGCCCTGCTCGGCATCGAACTTCGGAGCAAGTTTGTCGAGCCGATTGCGTCATGGAGATGGTGAGCTTTCTACTGGTACCAAGTTTAGTGTGTGCATGTCAAAGTATCTTTCGACATGCCTATCCGCCAGCCCTGAGTCTGTGTGTCCGTGTCCTTCCCTCCGTCATTTCTCTGTCTGTGTCAGTGAATGTGTCCATACATGCCTTCTTCAGGTCTAGAGTCCTGCTATATTTCTGGATTGTTGGCGTTGTCTTGCCTCAACAGCTCAGGGATCGAGGCAACATGCCGCTAGCGTGTACGACTCCCGTTGGGAAGTCACCCTGTTTCCTGAACAGCCTGGCCATCTCGCCTGCAGCGGCGAGCTGTCAGGCAGCGCGTAGTAGACGCAAAAGTCTGGAGGCTGCGGGCCGTCTGCAGCAGCTTCAAATGCGAAGGGTCACTGCGTGGGGTCTAATCAGAAGATATCAGAAACGTGAATAACTTGCAGATGGACTTTGCTTCGTCTCCTAACCCAGGGACCCGATTCTTCTCTTGGTCTCCCAGGCCCCGTCCCGAAACTCGAAGCGCTTCGAGCTCCGCCTGTGCGGGCTGTGGGAATCGACGGCTCGCCGCTGGCTCGCCTGGCCCGACGCGTGCGGGTTGCCACTGAGTCCCAGGTGGGAGTTCAACTTTGGGAGGACGGCACTTCTCCAGAGTCCTGTATTGGGGGACCCCCGCCACCCTTTGCTGGGACCTCTGAGCACTGGTCCCAGGTTGTGGTGCGGAGGTATTCTCCGGCATCTCCTGAAAGGACACGGCCCGAGCCTTCTAGCAGCGCGTAAGTATCATGAGTCTGATAGGGTTTAGGGGTTAGGGTTATAGTATTCATCGGCATGATACTCGTAGGAACAGGTTGCCTCCTGGCAGATGCGGAGGAAGCACCTACCCTCATGTGATGCTGGCAGAGCTCCTGGATCTGCGACTCCTTCTTCTTGCCTGATGCAGGTGGTTGCATCAAGATTTTCAACTGGGGACCCTCATGCTTGAAACCCTAGATAACAGGATCTATAGTGGCCGCCAAATAAGCTACCAGTAGTCTTCTGAGGTTCCCATATGACACTGGGGCAGCTAGGCAAGTCCACCCTTTGTTACCTCGAGATGGAATTGTCGTGGGGCACCTTGTTTAGGGCTCCTACTAATAAGGCTCCCACAACTTAGGGTGCTGACTATCTAGCGACTCTAAGTGAGGTCGCCTCATTCCTAGAGTCGGATCGAAGCAGTAGGGTGCGCTAATCGTCACATGCCTGTTCATGGACATCGGCTTGGAAGTCCGTTGCGGCGGTTGCTCTATTCAGCAATCGAGATGCAAGACTGCCACAGCACATGCGCCGGGGAGGCGAAATTTCGTCAAGACCACACGGAACTCCGAAGTCTTCGCCTTGGACCTCCCATCAATGGCCATCCTTTTCCCACAATCCCAATTCCGATTTCGCCGGACCTTTGGTGATAAAGGGTGCCAACACTGCAAGCTGAGCGATGCGCGAATTCTTTGCAGCTGCACTGTGGTGCCCTGCACCGAGAAGCACTTGCTGAGTGAGCCAGGAAAAGCCACTTTCATCTCAATGAGCGCAGGCATTTTATCAACTGCTGGCCCGTCTCGCCCCAATGAAGCTGAATGAGACGTCACGGTGCCGCCCCGAACCCATCCTTTCGCATACGCCACGGAACCCCGAAGACACTTTGCCTCGCTCAAGAAATCCTTATCAGCTTTATCCTATGCCATACTTCTTAACCGTTCCTGCCCTCAACACCCGAAGAATGTTCATAGCAGAACTCATCCCGTGTTCCGTATATCGAGCCTGTCTCAAGGTGGCATCTCTCGGGTGCTGGGCTGCTAGGCACTGCAGGAGGCCTTGTACTTGATCTTTGGCAGCTTGAATCTTTGATCAAGCCTTGCAGGACACGATCAGTAGCAGCAGTAGCAGGCAGCTGGAAGCCAGAGGCAAACGGTATGGTTGTGCTGTGGGAGAAACATCTTTCGCTAGCCACGCTGGAAGCAAGGTTCAGTTCAGCTCAGTCTTTCCAGTTAGGTACAGGGCATCGTCGCTGAGGTTCTCAGTTGCGTGTCGATTTGAAAAGCTTGTTTTGATTCTTGTCATCAGAGCAGCAGCCAGCTATTCAAGCCCGGAGGGGATGCTCTTTTGGCTGCAGAGGATTGATCTGCTACAGATTTTTTGCTCTTTTCCTCCAGACAGCCCCACAGGCGCAGACCTACTCTCCCTCACTAATGAAGCCAAGTCGCTGCAGTTTGTACTTTTGAGACACCGCAGCCAAGCAAAGCTGCACCACCTGCACACAGGCCGCTGTCAGCTCGAGGCCGGCACGCAGAAAATCTTCGGCATGACACGGGGGTTGTTTCGAAGGTGAGTGTGGCAAGGTGAACTTCACAGGTACATCTCTGCAGTCGAATTGGCGAGCGCCAAACTGAGAAACCTCGAATTACTGCCGCCTGTTCTCGGAAAGCCGGCTCCGCCGAACATTCTTCCACGACCTGTCATGACACGCAACGGCGATCGCCGAAAACGACTGGTTGTCTGGCTCTCTTCTCCTGGCCTTTGGATTTGCGACCACATCGTATGTCACACAAGGCTCGCCCTTCTTGTCGAAGTCCTGCGGGGTGCGGAGACGTGAAGCGCTTATGAAACCTCCACTTCACTAGAAGCTGCAAGCGCTTGCTTTACCACGATGGTTGGAGGCCCTCCCCTTGGCTTGCCTCCACGGCAACGCCTATGGAGAGGGGCACACGGCAGCCCTGCTCCCCATCCAGCTCCGTGTAGCTTTTCATGTGCGGCTCCTCCAAGCGGCCATTTTCTTCAATGCGACGTGCTGATGTGTAAAAGGCTGGGGGGGGGGGTTCCTTATTAATTATAGTATAATATATCCCAAAACCCCTATTCTAATTGTTAATGTTGCGGCCAAAATAGTAGGGGGCCCCCCCCGCCCCCCCCCGACCAAAAATTTCGGCTTGAATAGTCTGGTGTCAGTGACCCCCCCCACCGGGAGCCCACACCAAGTGGCAGAAAACTCCTGAACGCAAAGCCCCGATCCAGCCTCAATGTGAGGGCTCGACACTACGTTGATGAAAATCTTGGTGCCCGCATCGTTGTCGCGCGTCTTCACGACCTCTCACAGTGACACTCCCTAACAACTTACGCGATCGAGCGTCGAAGGCTGTGTCTCGCAGCTTGTGTGCTAAGGAAATCTGCGTCCAGCTGGGCTGCTTAGTCATTGCAGTAACGGTGTTGACGGCCAGGGTCAAAACACAGCTGGTGGCGGGAGCCATACAAGCAGATGGCCACAGAGGTGAATTTTGTAAGTGCTGCTGCGGCATCGGACGGGTCAGACGGACGTCCATCCTCCCTTCCATACTTGCTTGCTTGCCTTCCTACCTATTTGACTGACCGACTGGCTGGCTTTTTTGCTGACTCACTTACGGAGTTACTGACGTACTGATTTACTTCATTACCTACTTACTTCTTTCCTTACTGGCTTACTTGATTGCTAATGTTCTTGCTTGCTTGCTTGCTCCATTGCTCGCTGCTTGCTTGATTGCTTGCCTGCCTACCCAGCTGTAACATGCTCGGAGTGCGTGCTCTACTAATTGCTTGAGGCCACGGCAAATCCAGCTTCCGGGCGGGTGGTGATGCCACCCTCCGGATCCACCTGTGCTACAATCACCAGGCAAGAACACCAGCTGCATCCCACATCTGGTGAGCCTGGTCGAGCATGGCACCTCCGCCCATAGTTGGCGCAACGCCTGCGGGCCCAGACATGAAGAAAAAAGGCATTCTGACAACGGCCAAGGCGCCCAAGGTCTGCGAGCCCCCATTGCCCAACCCTCTCTTGAGGCTCCCCGGCCCGAGACAAACGCGCAAATAAGCCCTTGGTCCATTGGTGCAAGCAGCCGGGGGGTTCATCGGTCTTAAACTGCTGCATCTGCTGGGTGTCCAGAAGTCGCCCGTGCTCTGAGGGTATCGCAGATGCCTTCTGCTGGCCCAACGGACTTTTTCCTAGCTCACAGTATGCAGTTCCACAGAAAGCACCGCCCAAAATGCCGTCGGCCTTTTCGTAAGCCCTGCCCGGAAGCCAAACTGAGCCCTGACTTGGCTGCCCTACAGCCCGCCTTCTTGAAGCATCTGTTCGTAGCTTTGCAGGTACTCCTCCATGCTGCCTGGCTTCTGCCATGGACTTTGGACTCAGAGCCTCTGAAAGCTGGGTTGGGTAGATGAAGCTGTCGAGAGAGCACGAGGGCACACCCCACCAAGCCAATCTGCAGCCTCAGTTCTTTAAGCCGATAGTCTTGGAGGCCCTGCATTTGCAAAACTTATGAGCAAGATTGCTGAAAGCTGTTCTTGTCGTCGTTGCTTCGGGCTTTGCTGGCTTGCGGCTCGGCCCGAGCCCTTGCCGTCTCAGCAGATGATGCTAAAAGTCTGGCTCACGCGCTCAATCTCCAAATCCCACACTGTCCCACACTTCTCTGGGCTGGCCCTGAGGCGGGCCTCCACCCGCCAAGAGCTCTGCCAGCTTCTCTGGACTTCCGCCCAAAGCCTGGCGTTTTGGAAGAGCACCACGGCATCCTAGAACTATAAGCCTCATTCATATCCTGTCCGAGGCTCCGCAGCAGCTTGACAGGCAAGCTGACGAGCCGAGGCAAAACACGTAATATACAATATGTAGTACAGGCTGTGTGAGATCCCGTCAAGCGCAGCCAGGAGGTCGCTGGAGAGAAGTTCGGGATCCATGACACCAGCATTGTCCTGGAGAGTCAGAGAGTCGCTATGCAGCTACGCAATAGGCTCTGGGAAGAATCGGTCCTGTGCGACTTTCTGTCCCACGCTGTACAGCTCGTCCATGGCTTTCTGTCAGGGCCGGGCCCTCCATGCACGTCTTTGGGCTTAGGGGCTCAGGGGAGGCGGAACTAGCGGGGACCAGAACGCTGCGCCCGTTAAGCCAATATGTTCAAGGTGCAAGTTTGGAGTAGGCAGCAGAAGCTGCCAGCGCTGGAAGGTGTAAAACTTCGAAACACCGGAAGGTCTGCCCAGTGCTTCAAATCAGGGCAATACTGCAGCATGTCAGCATGCCGCTAGTTGATCGAGTTACAGGGTCATCCGGCAACTTAAACTGGTGTTTGCGACCGGCTTCCAGCCAGCTTGCTCTCTCCGGTTACTGTGCTCTGCTCTGCTGGAGTCTCACATCGGGACATGATCTGAGCAACAGTCTTCCTTCAGCATCAGCAGGGGCATCGTCGCAGCGGCACATACGGACGCGTGCAAGACCCGGCCACACAGCAGCTTTTCTCTGGCGTGGCCTAGGCCTGCAGCTCAGATGCACCTCAGCAGATGTCCAATGAGAGATGACTGCTCCAATCGCCCTTTACGTTCGAAGCCCAAACCTCAACACAAATCATCGTAGTACCAGGCCATGTAACAACTAAATATCCATTTCACCACCAGGCATGCGCGATGCAACGCATCACAAATTCTTCCGATAGCTTCCGAGCCCCTGCTCTACTACTGAGCCCCGTGCCAGGCGGGTGGCCGCCTCTCGCCCGAGTCGTCGAAGAGGACCTCGAGGCGCGACCTGGGCCGATGCTTTAGGAGAATATTAACCAAAAATCATAGGATTCAGGGTCCAGGGCTCAGGTAGGGTTTGGGTCCTAGGCTATCCTAGGGTATATAGGGGTCTCACAGTAACTTAGGACCTGTAGGGGCGAAGGCTTGGCATGTTGCCCGACTGAAGTCGATATTGGCATAAGCAGCTCTTGAGGCAGGTGACGGGGGCATCTGCTGCCGCCAGGCGCTTGGCCCACCTGTTCCCCGTAGCCTGCTCGGGGGCAAAGGCGTGAAGGGTTTGGGAGCTTCCTCGGAGAGACCATGATGTGGCCATTGAGCACAGGCTTCGATGACTAGTTATGATGACTTAACCATCTTCCACCTGTGTAGTTGGTGTAGAAGTCGGTACGCCTCCTGCAGGAAGGCGAGCGTCTTCGCCTGTCCAAGAAGTGCAGAAGCTCGTCCTCACGCTACTTCGGGGCCGGTTCCCATCTGGATGCTGGTGCGAGGAGCATGGATCTCTGCACTCGGCACTCCCCATTCGACATGAAGCTTCTCGGATCTCCCCACGGCACCTGGCCGTTCTTCAGTTGCCGACCAAAAGCCAGTCCTCAGAACCAGCAGGGAGCAGGACCCGTAAACATCTCCAAAAGCCCAACTCTAAACCCTAAAGACGAAACCTTGAAGCCTCAAGCTCCCCAACTTTCAACCTTACTATCTACCCTGAACCCGAAAGCATGCACTGCTTAGATCATCCAGCTTCCAATCTGCAGCCTTCCCCGGGACCGAAACCCCAGCCCTGCCTGGTCCGTAGTTCCAGTCCAGCACCTTCTCCGGACGATTTAGGGCCAAAATTTAGGGTTCATTTTTTGGCCATTAGAGTTTGTTGTTGGACATTGTAATTCGATGATCAGGTCTAGTGCTTGCGGGTGTTTTTTTTCTTTTGATGGCTCCTCTTCCTCTCGAGGCAGTGATACAGTGATAGGCAATGGGGGTTGAGTGTTTTCTTCTTTGGTGTACGACTCTACCTTATTCAATCCAAGGATGTGTCTAGTGACTAGTATTCTTGTATGCAGGTAGAATGCCGTGCTGCTCTTCACATCAGCGTTGGATGAAACATCCTTTGCCGTCTCCCAAACTATGGCTACTAGCAGCAATGCTTGTCCAGATCCACGGCCCACGGTGCCTTCGCGTCCACACGCAGAGCATCCGACTGCTCCAAGGCAAAGTCGACCCCTTGGCGTGGGTCAGGATGCCCGTGGCTGGAAAGCAACGCTTAAGAAAAAGGAAACAAACTCAAGCTCAGTGTCTACAGTCTACACTCCTTGGCACACTGTACCCATGCGTCTTCGCAAAGACACATTCAGTTGCGTAGTGGGCTTCGAATTTTTTGGGGTTCAGGGTTCCATGTCCCGAAGGGCCGGTAGTAGGAAAGCGTCAGAGCAGTTTCAAAGCTCGCCAACGACCTCCACCCTAGTCTAGCACTGGGGGGATGGGCTGCAATTCGGGAAAACATGCGCGGCTTTTGCTTGCGCATAAACTAGTTCATGAAGTCCATATGGCACATCGTGATCATCATAACCTATGTAGTAGGATCTACATTCCTGCAGTTCTCTGACAATAGCAGTTCCAAACCCACAAATCCCTTTAGACCAATCCGATTCCCGCCGAGTTGGGAAGCACGTCTCATGTTGCGGTGTCTCCGTGCAGAAGCAGGTTTAGGTTTAGGGCCTTAGCCTTCAATGCGTCCGAGTCCTTCAGAGTCAGACAGAAGGCAAAATAAGATCCTGGACAGTCAGAAAGCTAATAACCCGAGTTTGGGCATTCGTATGCACCTGTGTGTACCCGTGTATATAGGAATCTGCACAAGCCTGAAATTTGGCCGAAGGCACCGATGATTTCCCATGAATTCGGCGGGTCAGTTGGCCTGGGAGGCACAACGTGACTGGACCAGACGTTGGAGTCTTCCCAACGCCTGTTAGGCCCACGCCGCGATTGCCGGAGACCACTTTGACTTTGCTACACCTCGCCTCCCTTGCACCGACCCCTTGGCAAAAGATCACCCTTTGAATGTGATCCATCTGCTGTGCCAGAGAAGCCCTGCCCTTGCCCCCTCAACCTCCGCCTGGAATCATCACTGCTACCTCGCGAGCACGTCCAGCAGGCTGGAGAGCAGAAACAAGGATTGAGATTCTGGGTCAGAACTCTGCGTCCAGGACACCAGGTCAGCCGTCCGCCAGTAGCAGCCCTGAATGCCTCCAGGACAACGGCCAGACCTGCTTAGGCGCAGGTATAACTTGAAGGCACGTATCTATGTGAAGACAAAAGACATGTGCGGTTGAACTTAAGCATGCATACATGTGCGTCCGCACATACACATGACAATACACGACTACATCGTGTACCATATTAATAAGCGGTTTTACAACCTGTAGATGCAGACTCATACATGCATGGATGCATGGATGGATGGATGGATGGCTGGATGGGTGTGGGCGGACCATGCATCACGTACCTGTGCACGATTGTGTGCGTGCACATATGTGTGGCGCAGTGACTAGCGACTATCAGCTAAAGTACTTTGCTCATGTTGAGCCTTCTAGGGCCGCCAATTTCGGGCATCTGCACAACTGCGGCTGAGCACTGAGGAAACCTTTTCCTCCTCAGACGGACAGCGTCTGTGTGTCAAGCACAGACTCCAGAGAAGCACCGGCCCCGCCTCGCCGGACCTCAGAGAAAACCGGCAGCTGTAAACGGCAAGCCCGGCAAGCATCCAAGAAGGCTTGGAGGATGGGCTCATCTCTTGAAGTGACGCTCACATGAATGGGATCAGAAACCATGGAAAGAAACGGAACAGGCCTCCAACTGCATCCAAGATTCCTGCTGGTGAATGTGCATCCATAGCTCTTCTGCTGCTCTTTCGCCCACGAGACCCACCAACTCTTGGTATGGAAGGTCCTTGAATTGGGGTGACGGTTCTTTCGACGACAGGCGCGAATTTGCGGAGATGTCTGCTAGCGCTCTTCCAAAAGGCTGGAGTGGAGTAGGGAAGAAAATGCGAGATGTGCCAACAAGCTGGCGTCTTAACAACTACCAGTGGGTGCATAAAGACAAAAGCAAGCAGAAGAGGGATTGGCTTGTACATCCCGACCCGAAACTGAGATCTTCAGGAGCCTGCACAGATACCCTCGCGGAGAAGAAGGAATAAGGCTCTCTCTTAGGATTAGCAGGCATGTGAACAGAAGCAAGGCCGCGCTGCATCGCCGTCCGTTCCAGGTGCTAAATCTTGCTTTCATCAGCTGGAAGTCTTCAATCGCGAACTTACTTCTGCCAAGGCACCTCGCGTTCTTGCGATGGTCCACTCAACACCCATCCCTCAGGCAGAGGCACTGTGCCCCACTTGAAGAGAAGATCCCTGTCCCAGAAGACCTGCAGTTTGGGAGGACTGCAAAGCATGATCGCACGAGCTACTGGCCACTGGCTGCGGTACGACTATTGCTGTCAGGGTGCAATCAGCGGGTCTGCAGATGCAATCCTGATTCTGACAATTCTGACTCTCACACCGATCTGACCCGCCAACCCCGCAAAAAAAGGTCCGCAGTACCACTCGACGATGCTGCCCCGGCTCAGCAAGTGTGCTCGGAGTTCCAGCTTTCGGTTCTTCAGCTGCCAGCTCTGGACGAACCTGAAATCTCGACCACAGGGCTTGGACACACCATGCATCGTCTGGTCAACACCCAATCCTCGCTTGTCAACTTGTGCCCAACCTCTGTCATCTGTCCCATCAGAGTAAGGAAATCTCGACTACTGAGACTACTGCTGCATGTTGACACGGTACGCAACAGAGAAAGCTGCAGCCAAGCGACTGCTGGACGATGATCGTATCCTGTCTTCGAAGTTGCTGTGCTGTTGGTAGCTTCAAAGGGTAGCTAAGTTATTTCTCAAGACATGATCCCTCGAAACCTCTCCACGATGAGCAACGCCCCGAGTCGTGACCGATAAAACACCACCACAAGACGACTCTCCTTCGAGAGAATATCACAGCATAACAGCGTCATAACTGAACCTATCATGGCATAACGTAATATAACAGTTTTATAACATAAGATGCGAAAACATGACAGTAAGGAAACAGCTTTTTTCGCAGCTGCGGCCGAGGCACCCTTCGATCAGGCTCAGCGTCTGCCAGGGAAAAACAACATGCGCAGACTCACGCGCCTACTCATGTATGCGGCATGTAGTTTAGGGCGAAGGGGTTCAGCGCTTACCAGTAGGGCATGATGCACATGTAACATGAAACACACGCGCGTACAGTACTGTGTGCAAATCTCCCAGCGTACACATATGCCGGTGACTCTGCGGTGCAGCTGATGAGCGTACTGTACAGGTAGGCATTACTTGAATCTTCACCGGCTGCACGGGGGCCGCATGACAGAGGTGTCAAAAGCTCACAACAAATTCAATGGCCTTCTCTTCCAAGGAGTCACATCATATCACGTAGATGGATGTCTAGAGAGTCTAGACAGACTAAGCGAATGAACGAGTCGATAGATGATGGCATGGCCGTGCCCGGCCTGCATCCATTCCGGCTAGGCTTGTTGGAAAGCTCTCTTGGCAGGATGCCTGCCTTGGCGGAGCGAAGGGTGAACGCCTTCCACTTCCCTTGTATGATATAAACGCCTTAATAATTAGAATAGGGTTTTGGAGCCCATTATACCCGAATAGTATAGGCAACTATTAAGGCCTCTATAGTAGTTGGGGCAGCAGGTTGTGCTAGTCTAGTCAAGAGGACTCGTACGGCCCAACTTGCAGACCATGTTGCGTTAGTCCAGCCTGCCCAGTCAGGTTCCAAAGAGTCGTGCCGATGGCAAAGGCCTCCGGCGGCCGTTGAGGTAACCGTCAGGACATGTCCCTGTCTACCCGAGGCTGCATGTCGTCCCGACGAAGGGAACCTTGCTTCTTCTCTTGGCTGATACAGGTAGAGTCGGAATGCGATCCGAAATCCAGCCAAGTGTCCATGTCAACAGGCTTGACCACGAGCTGCCGACGACCTGTCAGCACCGGGTCGAAGCGAGAGCATACGATCTTGAAGGCACATGTCATGCCGATCTATGCCGATCTCACAAAACCAAAGTCCACTCCCTCGTTTCACCTTACAATCTATACGCTACAAGTACCTCTCCAACATTTACTGCACAGCGTGCAGGCCTGGTGGCCATTGCAAGATCTCCGTACAGATGTCAGCCAGGCTTTCTGCCTTCCCCGAGGCGTTTGCAATCACCCAGGTCTGCACCAGCACTTCGGACCTCATGTTCAATTTCACTGGCCTGCTTAACATCCGGGCGTGCAAACACGTCACAGAGCCTGCACCTGCCGACAGATTTGAGTACCGAGTGGCCCTGCGATTCTGCACGAATCCTCGAAGGAGCCTCTGCACAGGAATCAACACAAACACTGAACAAGAACAGAAGACATGCACACAGCACTCCCACAGGAACGCGACTCTAGCAGCTAGCAGGTTCACCGTGCCAAAGTGCGAGCTTGAATCGTGAATGAGGGTGGCCCTGCTAGGGGTGGTGCCCTCGACGACGAGCGGGGGGAACCACATCATGGAACGAAATCGTTTTGAACATGGCCACCAAAAGGACTCGCTGAGATGCGTTCAGCCCAGAGTGTGCATGCGAGCCTGTCCAGTTTGAGACCACCTGCCCAGCAGGGCTTCAAGGAGTCGCGTGGAATGCATCACTTCCAGCATGGCAAAAGCAGGAACAACGCACATTCCCAGCTGTCTGGAAGACAAAGGACCGCATTTCCCGTTAAACGCCAACCTGAGCCGCACTCAATGCAGTTGGGCGTAAACCACGTGCCTGAAATAGAAAACGCTTGTTCTCCAGGATGCGCAGCTTCATCAGGGATCCCCGGGGTACGATCCCATCGATGATCTCGGAGCGCCGCGGCACGGAACCCTGGTTGGGGCAAAATGCAGGCACGAAGCTCCACCAAAAGCCTTCAACTTCCTCAGATTTTGCTGGTGTGTCCATTGTCCATACGAGAGTTACTTTTCATGATTTTTCTGTGTTCGATGCCACCTGCATTCGGAGCAGTCTCGCTTGCGTGCTGCTCGTAGCTGTCTACGTGCGATGGCTCCATCTCTCGGTGCTGGCGTGTCCGGATCCTACTCCAGTCCCCATGGGCCATGGGAGATTGCAGGGGCTCACCTGTCACACTCATAGGTTGGCATCTACTCCACCTGTCACACTCATAGGTTGACATGGCAACCAAACGACGACAGCTTCTAGGGTGTCTCGGCCTTCGGCCCAAATCTGACCCGCAATCTCCGTACACCAAAATCGGGGGCCTCCGCTTTTTGCTTCTCCTGGCGTGGCTTGGAACTCTGACTTACGCCCAGCGCCCAAATCTGTGGAGAAACTCAGGGACCTCATGTCAAACAGATTGAGGTACCTAAGGCCCCAATCCGGTCATCCATCCACACACAATGCAAACCCAAGTACTTTCAATACCAGTACCTAAAGTTCCCTAAAGCCCTCTCATTACATCCCAGGCCCCTCCGCGAAGCCCTAAACCACAATAAACCCTTCTATAAACCTCAAACTGCGTTGCTATGCACAACCGAAGACACGACAACAAAACACAGCATATTGGAAGATGACAGATGTTCTGTTTTCCCTGGAGGCTCAAAGACTTGGCTCCTCCGTGGCCAGGTGGCCTCGGACCTCCAGGGCCAGGCCCTCCCAGGCCTCAGCCGGGGCCTCCGCTGCGAGACCCAGCAGCTCGAACCTTCGCTGCCAATAAGGGTTCGTAGGGTTCCTTTAAAGGTCGGGTTTTTGTCTAACATACTCTTGAATTGCTGTATTGCGGCGCCCAAAGGACTAGTACTGGTACCCCTATGTCAATTCATGGGGATGCTTCAATAAGAAGGTTAGGGGTCTCCACCAGAAGCTACTAGTTCTAAGGGCCTGGCATTCAGGTGCAGGGGCTGGGGGTCCGGCAAATTAAATGGAACTGCCCTACTGGGCCATTCGCAGTTTCGCCGTCAGTGTATGAGCCCCCAAAACCATCCAATCTGCGTAGCTTTCTGGCAGTTCCAGATCGCCTACCCTGCTCGGCCAATCCTAAAAACATCTAAAAATTGCCACAGCTTGAGGACACAAGAGCACTGTAATGTAGAGATCCTGACAGAAATCCCCAGCCTGGCCCCTGTCGGCCTCGAAATTGCGAAAGACAAGCAAGCACTGACCACAGCCGAGAAGCTGCAGCTCCTCTGAACAGGCGGCCTCTGTGCAAAGGTGAAGTCAGCCGTCAACCCTCTGCAGATGCTTCCACTTCCTATAAGGCTATGATAAGTATAAGGGTTACTACAGGGATTTCTGTTAGCCTTAGACCTGACTCCATGGGTGGTACCAGACTGCCCACGCCTTGCCTTGGGCTGATGCTCGCCTCGGCAAGCACACACCTGCAGCAGATGGAGCACATTCGACGGAGAGGGGCGCCATAAACATAGAGAGCTGGTTCTCTCGATTCGCTAAACGAATCCTTTCTTGCAGGTTCTACGGAGCCACGCCAAGCGATGAACCTCAACAAAGAAACGACACAGCCTCCACGCATTGCATCGTCTTTCTTTCAAAGGCCAATGCGAATACGAGGCATGAGGCTGATCTGATTAGTATGATTATTAATCATCATCACGATAACAGTTATACTTAGTTGCTATTAGAACGAATATTACTATTGCAATGACTACTGATGCTTTCGGCAGGCCGCCAGAGCACCACCCCAGCAGAAGCTGTCGTGGCAAGCTCTGGTTGAAGAGAACGCATTCAAGTTCAGGCTTGTTGGGTTTCCTAAACCATAACCCTTTTCCAGAGCTGCTCTGTCAGGTTCCAAAAGCATCCTGCTACCAAGTCTGGAACCCCAAACCCCGCACACCTTATAACCCCCAGACCTTCCAACAAAATTTCTCGGCTTTCCTACCAAAGACCCTTTTGCTAAACCATGCTTTCGGGGCTTCCTATGATTCTAATCTCGTAGCAGCCCTCATCGTGGCCTTCATGGCAACAATTCTCATTGGCTTCTTATAATATGACATAAAGCCCTAAACCATCCTAAACCCTAACTCCTACAGTAAATCCCTGAACCTCAAAACCGCTATATCCTCCGCGCTGGGTTTTGGCCTCAGTGAGCAGCTCCCGGAGCTCCCTTGGCGAGGTCGGCAGAGGAAAGGCCCGGGTTGGCTCGGGCCGCAGCTCCTCGACAGGACATCAGCCGGGTGAAGAAATCATCGGTGTATGACTGAAGTCTTTCCCATCCTTCTCAGTACATTTATTTCTCGCTCTTCTGTCTCTGCTTTGGTTTGGTGTTTGTGTGTGTGGGTGCAGGTGTGTGTTTTGACATGTCTCTAACCTGCACATTTTCCCACTGCAGGTGTCAGTCACCAAGGGACAGAAGGCCAAGCTAACTGAGGCTATCGGGCGAGGGACAACCGCGACGATACAAATTAACATAACCAACATTTTGTAGGGGTAGGGCTGTAGGGGTGTTGTTGCTTTATGCCTCAGGCGGCTGTTTGGGTTTTCAGGCAGTGTTTAGGCGGTTTCTCTTTAGAGATTGAGCGTCATACATGTCCGGGCTGTTCGTTTAATGCACCTGGACCTCCAATCGACACTGAAACCGAAGCTCCATACTCCATACCCGTCCCCACATGTCCCCACCTCCATCCCCTTCCGGACCCTGACCCTTCCCTCTTTCCGCAAGGCACCTGCTGCGAGGCCACCTGCGGGTCTGCAGCCAGAGCCTCCAGGAGCCGCTGTTCGGAAGCCTCAATGGGACGAGCCAAAAGGAGATGCCTTCTGAACTTCTAGGATCTCCGCTCCCAAAAAAACCGTGGGATGCAGGACTAAATCGACTAAATTCGTGAATTCATGATGCATCGTGCCAGCCCTCGTGCTTTCGCCTTTGCGAACCCGCCAAAACAGGAGAACACTTTGGTCGGGGCACGGCCAGGTCCCCGCACTTCCAGAGGACCACCTTGGAAGCTGCTGCAGCAGACTAGGCACAGCAAAGGTTGATCTTGACCATAACCATTTGATTCAGGCGATGCCGCCCAGCTACCAACGCAACCAAGCCAAGCAATAGGACAAGCTGCAGAGAGGGTGTAAAGGATGTAGGCATCCGGGACAGCTGTCAGTCCCCGGGTTAGATACCACTCGGCCTCCGCATACCTGGGGCACTGCGGCGGCTGCAAAGTCTTTCGGGATCTGTCCTACAAGGTTAGAGCCCCAATCGACTGCTGATCATCTCGCACCCTCACACACACTGCAAGAAACCGCATGTAGTTTAAGGGCATCCTATACTGCGCCCAAGCTTTTCACGACCGAGCCCCAAATCTGTTCGCTTCCTTCTCTGCACACTGTCAACTTCAATCCCCCCCAGTGTGAAACACCAAGCAATCCCACTCCCTGCTCCTTCAAGGGTTCCAGAAAAACTTTAAAGGATCCTTTAAGCGCTCCCTTAAAGCCGGGGAACCCTCTAGTTCCTTCAAGGGCTCCTACAGAGGGCTCCGCCTCCCAAGCTGCGTGAGCAGCGCCCCGAAGTCGCTGGCGGCCTGTGGCAGCAGCTCCGGCCTCACGGGGAGGCGGGCAAAAAGCCCCCGCCCCTGATTTTGGGGCACATCGAATGACACGATGTCATCTAATGATGGCCATCATAACAGTGACAATACTGATAATATTGATAACATATTAAGACTAAGACTAAGAATAAGCATCGTACTACTACTACTACTACTACTACGACCACTACCACTTCTACAAAATATTACTACTACTTCTACTACTACTACCACTACTATTGCTATTACTACTACTACTATTGCTATTACTACTACTACTACTACTACTACTACTAGACTACTACTACTACTACTACTACTACTACCACCACCACCACTACTACTACAACTACTACAAACTATTACTACTACTACTACTACTACTACTACTACTACTACTACTAGTACCACTACCACTACCACTACGACTGCTACTGCTACTGCCACTGCCACTGCCACTGCCTCTACCTCTGCCACTGCCACTGCCACCGCTACTGCTGCTACTGTTACTGCTGCTACTGCTACTGCTACTGCTGACAATAATAATAAAAAATAACAAAATGATTAGAACAAGGTGTGCGGGTATGTTCTCGTATTGAATGGGGTTTGTAGAGGTATGTACTCACCAGGTACATCCCCTCGTGGTCCATAAACAACCCCAAAACCCTGTTCTGCTCATGAAGACGCCTACATTTGAAGCCACTGCTTTTGGATTCGAATTTCGGAGACAGACAAAGACAACGGACGCCAAGCCCCAAACCGAAGACGCAAGGCTTCTGCATAGTGCCGTGCCGCTGTCTGGGGCTCCTGCGCGCGCCAACTGCTTCTACTGAGAGAAGATTCGAGATCCAGCTCTTTCCAAAAAGCTTGACTTTACGTTTCGACCCTGCGTTTCTCTGCCCATGACTTCGAAAAAAAGTTTGTACACGCAGAAAGGGGTGAATGCCGCAAGTCGATGCCGAGGCCTGACCGACCCAGCATACCTAATGCAGGGGCGCTCAGACTTAGAACAGTGCCATGGGTACATTGTGCTATATTCAGTTACATCTTGACTTTCAGGGGACACTATTATATACTAGTTCTGCTTTCGAGGCCCGAACGGCAAAGGGGATGCAGTTAAGGGTCCACGGACTTTCGGTTTGGACAGTGCAGGAAGTCTTCCGCCGCCACTCTTAAAAAACACATTGAAAGCTGCAGCTGAGCAGAGAGGCCACTGAGAACTGACAGCGCTGGTTACTTTACCACGTGGGGCGTTTTAAGCGCTCACCATATGACAACCGGTTCCTGGTCTCACTGGTCTGCCACAGGCTTCCTATACCTAGCCGCGCATGCTACAATGTGCCGTCTGGGAGCATCCATAATTAGAGGCACGCCCTTAGGCATGCACGACGGTCCAAACATTCCGCTTTCGCTCGAGGCGCAACATCCACATGCAGCGGAAAGCTCAAGGGTAAGGGCTTGGATTTGAGAATCAGAGGCACGCCCTGCACATGAATATCCACTGTAGCGCCAGGACACAGAACATCAAACCGACCACACGAACCTTCATCATCACCATCATCATGATCATCATCGTCCTCCCACTCATCATCCTAATCCCCTCACACCCTTGTCCTGCACCCTCTCTGCATCTACCTCAGTCCTCTGAATGCTTCCGTAATGGTCTGTCACAAAGAGAGGGCCCTTGCACAAGCAGTTGACAAATGCCTCATGCCAAGAAACAAGAGACAATCGTTCCCACGATGCTCCGCAGTCCTGCAACTCCTTGGGCTATCATAGGCTGAAGGAGCTGGCGGCTGGGGGTACTTGGATATTGCATGAAACACAAACCTCCCAATGTCATAATGCTGCACCTTCGTCTCAGCCGGTCAGCAAGGACAATGCACAAGTACAGTACAACAGCAAGGGCATCAAGACGTGTAGGCTCGTCTCCCATCTCTCATAAAGGCACCTGGATCACCAACCTTTTGACCCAAGGAAAGAACCGCTGTCGACCTCAGAGCCCAGCCTGCAAAAGAACCGCCAGGTTGAAGCGCAGCGACGCGTCGCTGGGTCTCACGTGCAGTGCCGCCTGCGTTGGAGCTGAGTCCAATCTAAGAACAGTAGCTTGGCATGGAAGCTGAGAGTCCTACGAAATCCCAAGCGCAAAAAAGCCCGGGGGGCTTAAAAGCCTCCACCGCCCGTCCAAAACAATCACAGGCGCGAGCACGCGGGCCGCGGCCGAGAGTTCAGCCGCCAGCCCCTCGCAGAGTCCTACTAAAGCCCTGCCAGAGGAGAGTACCATAGAAGCCTGAATAACTAATTAGAACCATACCCCAACTTGCACAAGGGACCCTAAGGAAATCTTTCTGGCCAATCAAGGGTCAACATGAAAATTTCAGGAACCCGTTAAAATAGTACTAAGGAGGCTGTATCAGAGTATTCAGACTCCCATCTCATACAACTCTTGTCGAAAACCCTGTTGAAGGATCCCTTTAGAGGACCCTCCTGAAATTTTAGAAGGCCTCCATGCCAGCCTTAAGGAACCCTGATGAATCGCATTGGCAACCATTAGAACACACTAGAACTACTATTATTATTATTGCTATTACTATATATTGTTGCTATTACTACTACTGTTATTATTACGATTATTATTACTGTTATGTTCAGACTGGAAATCCCCGAGTGCCTCGTAGATCTTCGCAGACTCGGCCAAGGCCCCACGGTCGTAAAGACTGCTCCCGAGCTTCCTCTGCTGAGTCTCCTAGTTTTATATTTAATTGTCTAGGGTATACGGTATACTATACTCGAGCATACTATACTCGAGCATAGTATGCTAATCTGTAGTTCCTGCAAGATTATAGCATCGCATATGCTATAGTGGTTTACATAATGTCTTGGCTTTGTGATTGATACTTCTGAGGCTTAGGGCTTTCGGCGACATATCCGAAGCCTTGCAGAAGAGCTGCTTGTAAAGGTCGATGCGCGATGGATCAGCGCGAATTCCGTTGATGTACTCGATCTGTGCAGAGGGTTACTATCCCGGCTGCGGCTTAGGGCTGCAAAGTAATATCAGAGCTCAGACTAGTGCTATAGCTGCTAGAAGGTGTGAGGTTGCAGGGGAGCGAACCTGGAGCTAACCGCAGTCCACGAGGAGGTGGCCCCTCCCCCTGAGCCCCAAAGTTGAGATATCTCCGGCGGGCCTCTTCCGGGGTCTCCTCGGATCGCAGAGGGGCCTCCGGAGACCCTGCCAGGCACACGAAGAGGCCGAGCCTTCAAAGGATCTCACAAACAAAATTCCTGGATGTTCAGGGTTTCTGTGGGGGCGATCGTCTGCTGCTGCTGCTGCTACTACTGCTACTCCTACTGCTACTGCTACTGCTACTCCTACTACTACTACTACTGCTACTACTACCATCATCAGCATCATCATCGTCGTCATGATCCCCACCACCATCATCACCATCACCACCACCTTCATGCACGTGGCTACAACTCTGGGCTATCCCAATGGACTAGTCAGCCACTTCGTTATTGATAAACTGCTTTGGTGGGATGCTGCAGCTGCTGATGTTGTCATGATGCACGTTCATGCTTGGATCATGCATATTGTCGGTGCTATGTACTCCGTTGTCCTGGCGAAGATGATGACCGCTCGGGTGCTTTCTGGCTTTAGGACTCACGGGCCCGCTTCGCTATGTACCGCTCGACTGCGTTAAAGTCACTGTGCCCATGCACGGCCGCCCATCTTCAGCTGCTGTCACTAGAAGTGCTGCCGTCACTGCTACGGATCTGATCACTTCGCCGAAGCATGCCGTTTACAAATTGAACACATCTTCCATGATCCTTGGAGCGTCAAGCCCGGCCGAGCCCTCTTGGCTGCAAAGAAATGAGAACAGCGCATCGAACAACCACGGGTATCGTCGCCACAGACTCTCTGACGGCTCTTTACCAGTGCTTTCGGCATCTCCTGCGACCCTGCCGTCACCATTCTGTTGACCCCCAGTCGATGTGTCAGGATAGCCCACTGCTCAAAGCTACTTCCAAAGCTAGTTGTCGTAGCGCCAGGCACCCATGACACATTGCGTGCTGCTGAGGCAGTGATTCAAACTTCCATGTGTGTCTGGGGGTACCCAAGCCTAGTCTTGATGCAGCCCGGAGCTGCCAACCCCATCAGTTGCTTGTCAACTGCGCGCATTATCAGAAAAGCTCGCTGCTTTGAGCAAGATTGTGCTGAGCCACCATCAACGGCACGTCGGGAAATCTGCACAGCGCAGCTGGCCGGTGCAAGTTTTTCTGTGGCAAAAACACTTTTGGAATGCCCGGGCACGGTCACATCCTTCCCTTGGCGGCAATGAGCACCTTGCACACTTGCTTCAGTTGTCCGAGTCGTCACAGAATTAAGAGGATCATCGCTATGCTACCTGAGCTACATGATGCTACATGACCCCATGGCTTTTCTTGACCTTCCTTTTACGTGAACTCTGCCAGACGTGGCGAGGACTCGAGGACGCAGAAGTTCGTGAGACGCTCTGTAAGGGTCAGGAAATGTTCAGGTTCGCTCCTGCCCCTGGCAATTGCACACCGCCCCATGAAGCAAAGAAATCCCCTAAAGCTTCCGTGGCCCAGTGGCCCACACCGCGACAGCGTCCTCCGGCTGCCGGACCACTCTCGCGCGGACCGCGAAAGCCGTGGTGGCAGGCGAAGCCAGGACCTGCTTGAGGCGAGCGTGTTTCATGGCGTTCGCACGCAAAGGGACGAGGGAAATGCTTGAGTTAGAACAATTTCCAAACAGCTCGAACCCATGTGCCTGCCGAATAGAAGCCCTGTCGCTCAGCGCGGACCAGAAGAGGGACACCTTAACGCGGCGACCCTTGCGCGACAAGACTCCGACAATACTGCGAAACGTCCTGCCTCCTGCAGTTCCTGGTGGCGACAAGCTGTGACAGAAACATCATGGCACTTTGCAACGCCTGCAAAAGCGGTATGGGGCATGGTGCAACGTAGTTACTGCTACCCATGTGCCAGTGCTCCTACGGCTGCTGCTGTGCTGTAACCGCTGGGCCGGCGAACCTCTCCTTTCGTGCCATTTATAACACAGTAGCGATGATGGTAGCGGCAGCAGGAGCAAGAGCAGGAGGAGTAGCAGGAACAGGAATACGAGGAGTTGTGGTAGTAGTGGCCATGGTGGCAGTGGTGGTGGTGGTGGTGGTCGTGGTGGTCGTGGTGGTAGTAGTGGTGACAATGGTGGCAGTGGCAGCGGCAGTGGTGAGTCATCACAGTAGTAGTATACTAGTAGGAGTAGTAGTAGTAGTAGTGCTGCAGCAAGTCGTAGGAGGGGGAGGGGGAGCAGGAGGAGCAGTAGGAGGGGGAGCAGGAAGAGTGTTGTTGGTGCTGGTACTGATATTGCCGGTGCCGGTTTTAATACGAATGCTAGTACTGGCACAAGAACGACGACGGCGGCTACCACGAGGAATTGTAGCGACGACGACGACGACGCTAACAATGGTATGCAATTTACCGCAACTACCCAGATGCCGTTGACCTGGACCATGTCACGAGGCTCAACTTGGCTTCCGCGCGCGAAGGTGGTTGAACTGCACGGGCCTGTGCTGTCTTTCCAAGATCCCCAACAGTGTTCAGCTGTCGACTTCAGCCGGAATCCAACTGCTGGGAATCTGCATCTGCAAATCACTGCGCCGGTCTACGTCTACATCTGCAACGGCCAGTGCCTGCGGATCCTGCTAGATGCTCGTTTTTGCAAGCTTAGAGCATACTGAGCGAAGCCAAAGAGTCTCAAGGCTGAACGGTTCAAGGCCGCGGCGTGGCACGCAGCACTTCGCCCGGAGCACACACCTCGCACTGCGAGTGTCAAGTCGCTGGTCCAGTGTTGCAGCACTTCCAACCCGGAGTCTCGTCTCGAGCAGGCGCACACTAGTAGAAGCCTCATAGAAGCTCCTACACCCGAAACAGTAGAACCCTCATGAGAGCCTTTTCAACCCTCAACCACAGACTTTAGAACCCTCGTCAAACCCTCATAGGAGACTTTAAAGAAGCCTGGGGCCTCAGAGTACTTTACCGATCCGGGGCTTCCGACTCGGCTGGCCAGGCCCTCGAAAACCGCTGCCTGGCAGAATCTATAAGGCTCGTATTGGAGTTGAAGGGTCTATCAGGCTCGTATATGAGTTTCGGATCTTTCCATTTTTTGTGATATGTGTTCTTTATCGCCCCTTTTCTTCCCAGGCAGAACCTAGTCTGAATGCCAATCTGGCGGAGACAGTCATCCGGGCACAGGCTCTCTGAAAACTACTCCCGAATCCCAAGCTCAGGGTTTAGGGGTGATAAGAGTTGTATAGGAGTTTCGGGGTTTAAGGGTTTAGGGGCTTAAGGTTCAGGGTTCAGGGTTTAGGCAAGATTTTCTCCGTAAAGTCGCACGGAATCACGACACTAATTTTGTTCTTGTCGAATGCGCTCGCGGCGGAGGAGGTCGTCAGCTGGGACACAAGAGTACGTCGGGCCTGCGATGGCAGGCCGCGTCTTTCGCACCTTAACCGGAAACTACTTTGCGTGCTGGCTTCTCTGCATGTGCTTGTAGACTCGGCGGCAACGGTAGCTCGTGCACCTGCTGGCTCCAGCAGCCTCCCTGGTTCGCTTTGAGGCCGGAACTCGCAATTCACGAGGGCCACGTGCAGTAATTGGGCCTGACACTTCTAGTAAGCCAAATGACACCGCTTTCTTTTGGAAGGGCTGCGGCGACGCATTTCATACTTACGCAGGTACGCACGTGCATACATCTTGCACCTTATGATTCCTGGCAAGATCATAGCATGCGTGCTTTGTCTGCAGATCGGTCTTTCTCAGCTGCTGGAAATGGACCGAGGGCGATGCGAGATGGGAGTCCAATCGTGTAGGCAAGCCTGCGGCCTGCGGCCACACGCGCCGAGCTGGCTTCTTCTCTGTGAAAGTGGAGTTCTAGGTTCAGCTTCGCCTTTGGGCGGCGTTACAGGGCTTCGGCTTAAGGGCGGTTGGCCATAACAGATTTGGCCAACCTCGCGGTGGCTGCGGATAGCGGCGCCCAGCTTGCTCTCAATGGCCTGGGTTTAGTGCGCAGGTAAAGGGTTCACGGGCCAGGACAAAGGACCGTGATTGGCTTAATCACGGAGCGCCTCCTCCAGAGGCTCACTGTCCATGGACGGCGGCCACTTCTTGAGCGCGAGGTCTGAAATTCCTGGGCCTTGATTTTTGGTTAGGGTTTTGGGTTTGGGGCTCATTGAGGGTTTAGGGCCTTCGGGGCTGATTATACTGTATACAGTACCCTGCGCACCACTGCTTCCTCAACGAGCTGGGATAGGCAGAATCTTAGGCCGCAGCAGAAAGTGCTCGGGTA
The DNA here is from genome assembly GCA_003297005.1 of Symbiodinium sp. clade A Y106. Lineage (NCBI taxonomy): Eukaryota > Dinophyceae > Suessiales > Symbiodiniaceae > Symbiodinium > Symbiodinium sp. clade A. Next base: position 31,149 of record BGNK01005627.1, read on the forward strand.
CAGGCGAAGGACATCCAAGATCTGCATGCTGCAAAGCTAAGAAACCAGAAAAGTGTAGTCAAAGTGACATTCAGGCACCGCAAAATTCAAACATGTCCGTCCGGCTGAAGCTGGATGCAGAAGCAGCTGGACCTGCCTCTTGGTCTACTGGTGCGGCCAGCCAGGATCGGGGATCCTGCCATGTGGAGGGCTTTAGGGATGTAGCCGATTTTGCTGTCAGTGCGCAGCGGTTTATGGCCTTCAGCCTGCGTCCCTTCAGATTTGAATTTGGGCGCGCGAAATATTGCCAATGCCAACTCAACTTGTTCCCCCCTAGTCAAATCAAGCCTTTGACCATCTCAAACTGGCGAAAGCGGCGCTGAAGTCGTAGCAGACGTGTTGCAACTCCTCCTCGTGGCAAACCTCGGAGAACGGGTGCTCGTGCTGGCATGCTGGACAGAACAGATTGACAGGAGAGACCCGGCCACCAAGACCGCCCGTCCCAATTCGTGATGTCTGGAGACCCGGAAATACCAACGGGTTACAGCTTTGCCCGGTATGACATAGTTACGAACAGCCACTGTAGGCGGACGTCATTTCACGCAGATCTGCAGGTCTTCGATGAACTTGGATGTATTCTGTCGTATTTTGCTCTGGCTCTGCCGCAGTCTGAGGAGCAGAACAGAAGAGCCACGACGGAACATTCATCTTGAGTTTTCAAAATGGCCTCACATGGCTGCCGCGCCTCCTCAGGCGCTTCTAGGGTAGCCCGCTGGCTTGCCGCATTCCTTCGCCGACTTGAAGTAGGTCTTGCAGTCCAGAGCCCCGGCCTTAGCAAAAAACAAAAAGGATCTAAAACTGTGTGCAGGCGGGCTAGACGTCTGCCTGGCATGCTGAAAGCTGATGTACACATCATTTGCCACCCAGGTTCGTCAAATTGCACGTCGCACACGCATTCGCCGTTTCCAAAGGTTTGCAGCAAGGAAGACGTGCAAAGGAGGTCTGCACACCATGTCCACCAGTATTCCATTTTGAGGCAGCAAAGCTGGCCAGGGACTAGGCAAGATACATTGACACACTGCAAATGCAGACAGGAGTTCTCACACCTGCAATGAGTGCTACTGATGTGTTTGATTTATTGAAAATCCCGGCATGGAATGGAATGCTCTTGCTCTTCGCAGTCGACTCTGTCACGTTCACGAGCTGCGTGATCCGCTCCACGTGGCTGTTGAGAAGCGACCGTCACTTGAGAGGCCGGACCCTTAAGATCAGCAGAACGAGTCTCGCAGCAAAGCTTGGCTCACTTCCGGCTACTTCTACAGCAAAGGCACTTCTGAATGAGCGAGTGTCCGGGCTCTCGATGTGTCGAACTCTGAAGGAGGCTCGGGGCGCCTGTCCCGTGCAGCTCTGTGATGCTGTCGCGTTGGTGCAGCAGAGCTTTTTGTTTTTGGACTCCCGCATGCTGCTCAGACAAGCCCAATCTTACCTGCAGTGCAGCAAGGTGCCGTCCACAAGCACAGAAAGGCAAGTTTCACGAACATGGCTCTCACAAGGGAGCGCGGGTGAACACGGGGGAAAGTCCTTGTTTTGCTTGAGTCGCTGCGGGCGAAGCAGTCTTGTCACACACAGGTCACAGGTACATGAATGAAGGTCAGGCCCAGGCCGTGCAAATGCTTCTCTCAAAGGCATGATGCGCAAGATGCACGAAGCACGAGAATACCGTCCCTGAGAAGCCAACGAGGATACGTTGGTGGTTGAATACCGTGTCGACCTGGATTCTCGCGTCACTTGGGCGGGTAATCAGATTCAGGCATGAGACAGCTGCACGATGTGCAGGTGGACGGCAAGTTTCCGCACTGCGAGTCTGATAGCGCATTGAGCCTAGCATTTGAGATAGCTCACCTGAGAATCAGACTGAGGAGAAGGACCTCAGCGTTCATCATGAAGTTCGACGGAATACTCTTCAACAGAAGCACGCTTCACCACAGACTCATGCAATGCAAGTCCAAGAGACTGAACGAGGCAGCAAAAAAGCTCCGACCACAGTACTCGCCAATCCCTTCCTTCCTTTGCAAGCTGGGTGCAAGCGCCTCAGGTATCGGGGGTCGTCTGCCTTGATGCGCTGCGCATTCCGTGGATCCCACAGGGTGACCTGTGTCGGAGTCTGACGGAGTCTGACAGAGTCCTGAAACCTTCAACTCTGCGCGAGCCCAAACTTGACAGTGTGCTCACCTCACCTCACTGCCACTACAGCCAGCTACAACCATGACCCTACACAGGTGGCACTGTCACATCACGTTTCAGGTCTGAGCCGGCCTGGGCTGGGGTTGACGCGTCTGCGCGATCGCGGACCAGAACCCAGGCCTGGATACTCGCTGCTATCCTGCATTGTTTTGGGATGATGTAGTATACAAAACAAATACACCATACTCTACTATAGTATACTATAGTACTATGTGGCAAGGACCTTTATGTATTATTTGACGAGTGTCTCTTTGTATAGTATTCAATCTAAATTCTTCAGCTATGGCTCAGGCTTGAGGTGTCGTAGCTGCAGGCTCTTCATCAGGTTTANTATTCAATCTAAATTCTTCAGCTATGGCTCAGGCTTGAGGTGTCGTAGCTGCAGGCTCTTCATCAGGTTTAGGATTGTGCAGCCCAAGGTCTACTAGTAATTCTCCTATTCCTACTGCCGTACTCCTGCTTTCTACCACTCTCACTCTCCTATTCGCGCCTTCCTATTCCCATTTCCCTAGTCGCCCTAGTCCTACTCAGTCCTACTCACTTACTCCCATGCTCATGCTCCTCTTCTCCTGTCTCA